>LMYD01000159.1:0-18995 GCA_001630595.1 Pseudogymnoascus sp. BL308 | reverse complement strand
CATACAAATTACTATGGTCGGGTACTTACGGTCGCAATTTGAGTTGGCGCAACTTGCTTCCACTTTTAAGCGAGTTGGCGCAACTCGCTTCCGACCACGATTAGCCGATCTCTATCCGCAACGTAACAAAGATGCACCTAATGTGCGGAATCCATCAACCAGAGCCCAACAGCTGTCTCGGGGCCCACGCAGGACATCACGATCACATACGGTCGTTGACAATAATAAATCAGACAAACGACAGAGGGTCAGTGGTCCTGCGTACACTGAAAATGATATCTGGAGTTTTCCGACTCAGGAGCAGCATCTATTGCAGGGTCAATATCACGTGAGGCCTAATCTTGACGATACATTTCAGTATAACACTGTTCAAGCCTCTGGCCAGATAAATGAGTTGCAGTGGCCGGATATTTTTGGGCAGGTTAGTTGGGAGGCATTGTTTCAAGGTGATGGCGGACCAATGGACCATGTGTGAGAAATGAATGTTATGTTCCGGCCCAACCGTGAACTATTCTGGTTCATGAACTGGCCGGCCCAACCATTGAAGTAGGAAGAAGTATATATATTAATTGATTATATTACCCCTACTATAGTTGGGCCGGCCAGTTCACGAGCGGGCTGGCCCAACCAGAAACCAGAAAAAGCGTGGTTAGGCCGGCCAGTTCATGAACTAGAATAGTTCATGGTTGTGCCCAAATAGTTATCAAGCATAATAAGGAGGGTTTATTTTAGGCGTCACGCATATCCTACTACTTTCGCCTGAGGTGGGGTTATGCAGAGTTTCTTGGTTTCCAAGTGTACCTTCAACACACCACATATTATTTCTAAAAAAGACCTACGACACCTATTTTTACCATAAAAACGCCTCTTGGAATTCTGCTGGTAATCCCAAACCACAATCCATAGTATTGTGTATTATCGACGACCGAGAATGGGGCGTGCCAGCGACTAGTCCTCGGAGTGGATCGTCGGGCCAAGATGGTCGATTCGTAGTAGCTTGGGTACCTTTATATTGGTCAAATTGCTCTTTATACATCTCGCTGTCGTGTGGGTCGTTTCCAATATTGCTAGCGGTATGATAATTCTGAAGTGGTTCAGTTTCATCGACGTTCATATCGAACGGCTCCCCATTGCGTGATGTCAACTCCTCTCCAACGTTTATCCTCGCAGCCGTCTCGGTGTTCTGTGAAACATCTTCTGGCGACATTTGACTCGATGCCCGAATTGCGTCTCCACTTTCTGCACGATCGTGGTACCAATTACTCACACCGATCGGAGAAGTCAATGGGAACCTGCCCCAGTAGTCGATCGCCGCTTTCCGCTGCACAGTGGAGGATTTCGGTAAGCCCATACTTGAACTTGTTTGTCGTTCGAGGGCTAGTTGGAACGACTGCGACAAGACGGCGTGTAGATTGTCATCAGAGATCGTAGAGAGGCAGCCTAAAAGTATGTTCTCTGTCTCTTGTAAACGAGCCTCCAATGCTTCCGTGTATCCTTTTGCGGGTCCCCTATGTAAACTTAGTCAGATGTGGCTCAATTATAAAAGGATAATTATGATTCTTTCAATAAATGCGTCTAATTACCGTTTTTGCTGCTTCGGCCATTCACAATCTTGGTTCGTTGTACGGCAGCGGACACATGTTGGTCTGCAGTTTCCAGGACGGATGCGTTAATGTCTGCTAAAACGAGTCAAACCAGTTATATTTCTACCTTTCACCACCGCACTATAAACTGAGTTAGTATGTGCAAAGAGGAAACCTATTGTGGCCATTGGGCTGTAAAAATTGTTTATTGATCAAGAAGATGAACAGAAGATGTCCGCAATCAATCCTGAGCTGAACTCCCGTGGGACACACCTTCTGTTTCCTTGCGCGGCAACCATTGCAGGCCGCGGTGCTTCTGGGCCATATCTGTGGATGCTGTGTCTCGTGACTGTGGTTGCCGCTTCCTTCGCCGTCAGCCATCGTACTTTATGAGGCGAGGCGCAGGTGCGGAAGAACCAAGGCGTCTAGCTTTCGATAGTAGAGCAGAACAAACAAACAGGCCGGTAGAAATTAAAGTAGATGCGCGGTTGAACTTGCACAGGAACAAACAAGTTGCGGGTTAATTTTGGATTCAGTGGCTGCGGTCGACGCTGATGACTGATAGTTTTGCCACTATGACTATGACTACATCGGCTGTATTATTACCCGACGATGTGACAATGCTAATTGTACCAGCGCTCCGCCGAAATCCGCCTGACGGCATCTAGTGAACAGGAATAAATGATGTACCCAGAACTAATCGAATATACTTAACACCATGCCCCTACCCGCGTCGCAACACAAGTGTGCCATGACACAAACAGCGCGTATCTTTCTCGAGACCGAAGATGGGAAACGTTAAAGACCCTAAAATCCGCTTGATCTTGGATTTCATTATTCCACATCTTGATAGATTTCATGAGAGGCAACAAGACACGGAACATATTTCCCGAAACCAAGGTCCATTCATTGTTGCATTGTCCGGGTGTCAGGGCTCCGGCAAATCTACACTGGCAGCTGATCTTGTCTCGCAACTATCAACCGTATACGGGTTCCATGCCGCAGAAATCTCACTGGACGACTTCTATCATACGAGAGCTACTCAAGAACAACTGTCAAGAGAAAATCCTGAGAATTATTTGCTGAGAAGACGAGGTCTGCCGGGGACTCATGATGTAGAGCTGGCTAAGGCATTTTTCAGCCAATTTCGAGAAGAGCATAGGCAGGATCCTGCAGCGACGTTCTTCTGGCCCTCCTTCAACAAGAGCTTATTCAATGGCAAAGGAGATCGCATACCAGTGGATAGATGGAAGCAATCAAACGCACAGCATGCAGTGGACATTCTCATTTTCGAAGGGTGGTGTGTCGGGTTTCAACCTCTTGGACACAATGGAGTCCTAGAGAAGTGGTGCGCAGCTCAAGGCACAAATAAAAAGCTTGCTTCTACTCGGCCAAAGGATTTATTTCTCATGGATGATGCGCTCGAAGAGTATTGTGGTGGTTTTATGGGACCCTCAAAAATCGATGTCCTAGTTCATCTTGATATTCCAACCTTGGAGACAGTCTATATGTGGCGAGAGGAGCAAGAGCACGCGCTGCGAGAGAGAACAAATGGATCAGGGATGACTAAGAATGAAGTTGTAGAATTCGGTAAAGTCATCATTTCAAGTATTGTCAAATATTAACGCCGCTGATAATTCGCTGTACCTAGTGGATGGTTACATGCCTGCATACGAGATGTACCTTGAGGGGCTTAGGCAAGGATTCTTTGGTAAGGAGAATAAGCATTCAGAGCACGAGCTTCATCTCAGACTAGGTATACACCGTTCTGTCATCGATATAACGACGACGTAACGAAGTTTTCCGTTTGCATCCAAGTCTCAAGTCACGCGTACCCCTTTTTCACACCGATGCTTGCTGCCGATTACCTCCTGGTTTTAC
Organism: Pseudogymnoascus sp. BL308; assembly: GCA_001630595.1. Taxonomy (NCBI): domain Eukaryota; kingdom Fungi; phylum Ascomycota; class Leotiomycetes; order Thelebolales; family Thelebolaceae; genus Pseudogymnoascus; species Pseudogymnoascus sp. BL308. The sequence goes on along the minus strand of LMYD01000159.1, from coordinate 15,531 downwards.
TACAAAAATGAAGGTGTTTGAAGATTATAAATACTCAAATTTTAGTCCCCGTGATTGCGAATTTAGGGTATTATAGTTTCCTAGACCAAACTTTCTTAAAAAAGACTGAATCGTCCGCAAAATAGAGGAATGGTTACAAATCGAAGCCGTTAACAATATCACTTTGTAGAATACCAGAGAACATTTCAAAATTGTGTTTCGGCAGTTTCGCCTTCTAAACTCAGATCGTGGCCTTCCCTGCAACATAACATACACATGGCAGTGCCCTGCTTTCGTGCGGCCCATTTGCAGATACCATCCAAGGGACAGGACGCTTATGGGCGTCGCCTTTCCACTCTAGTGTCCATTAATCTATCCCCTATGGCAAACGAACCTTCATAATGTCGCCTAGAGTCTAATACGATGGGTACTTGAATGAGTTAGTCTAGTTCGACGTGCTAAATACCGTCCTTGAAGAGAACAGGTATGACTAGCTATATGGGATATTCGCACATAACCTTAGTTTCCACGCCTCTCCGACTTTAATGGCCCCGTGTTTTATGTCAGGCCATCTCTCCCCTTTTACCTATCTTCGCTTTGGGGGGAGGCAATTCTGATACCAGAGAGTCGCATTTTCTCGCCCCTTTCCAGACGAAATCAGATGCGCCAAAGTTGATATTGACGTTTACAGGCCCAGATGAGTGACCAATGGTTGGATATAGTTTTCCGTAGATTAGATCGCTAGAGTAGTGGGCTGTTATATCGAGGTAAAGAAAAGTGTCAGCTTCTGGCCCCCTCTTTTCACATGTGGCGAGAAGTTGTCCTTACCTATTACTTTCCCGTCGTGGGTAAATAAATACTCGCCCTTATCATAGTCGATACCACATCCTACTGTGTTTCCTGGTCCAAATAGTACGTCTGTTTCATAGGTTCCGTAGCCGTATTCCTCATAAATCTTACCGTCATCCCCATGGTATCCTACCGTCCACAAATCCCAGCCCGGGTGGGCCTCTCTTCCATTGGCGAACTCACCACAGAGTCCAATGGATATACAAGGGGGGTCAAACTTGTCATTGTCCGAGTTGGGCGACGCATCGCAAGCATTGATCGTCACTTCAAAGTACGGTAGGCCAATCGGTAGGTTTCGGGGTGGGAAGGAGAAATCTGCTCGGAGGCTGAGCTTCCCCTTATTACCGTCGTAGTGGTTTCTGCCTGTTTGTGACGGGATATTAGCTAGACGGAACCAAAAAAATTGGGACTATTGAGGAATTATTCAGACCTTCAAAGGAAGCCATGAGTCCATCATGCGATATCTCCACTCCAGATCCGGCAACTGGGTCGTGCACCTGCCACGCTAAAGGAAAGATGACGGATGTAGGTGATTTAATACCCCTGGCACTAGGCGGTGTATACTCGGCAAACTTAAGTCTTGGTTCAGCTTGCAGTAGGAAATGGCCAATCATCCATCCATCCTGGTCGGTCTCGTCCTCCACATTCTTCATCATCGGTGCGAACTTGCTCCATAGGTCAGTCGTATTAAACTCAGTGGAAATACGTAGCTCCTTGAAGCCTAGAATGGGAGATCCTGTCTCTAGGTCAACGGGAATGTATTGGATGCATGCTTTTATATAATCAATGTTTTCCCGCCCCCAGGAGATTGTTCCGAGCTCGAAGGCCGATTTCTGGCCTGGCTCCCGTCGCTGGAAGGGGTTTATCCCGTGGTTGAGAAGGAGAAGTGGGACTTTCCTGGCTTGTTCGTTGTCGCTGTCACGTAGTAGATGGCGCATAAAAAATGTTTCGAGCCCGTTGTAACCTTCATCGGATACTTCCCTTAGTAGACCGTGATTTCTCTTTACCAAAAGCTCTAGACAAGCTGACTTGAACTCCAACAATGAGTTCCAGTACTCAGCTACTAAATCTTGATAATCCCACCGTTCTCCAGATGGAAATGACTGCTCCGCATTGAGAAGCACATCCAGAATATCGGAACTATCTTCCTTGACAGCTAAAGTAAGACATGTCATTCCACTCTCTGTCTTGGCCTTGAGGTCTACATTCTTATCTAGAAGTAACTGCACTAGGGGCATTGAGCATTGTGTTACTGCTAGGTGAATGGGGCGTAGGCCGTTGCTGTCTGGTATACTGAGGTTGGCCGTAGTGCTGCTGTAGTGCGCTAGTATGTCTCTTGCAATGGCCTCTTCCTGTAAAGCAAAGTGGAACGGCGTATCCCCTACGTCGCTTGTAAGGTATGGGTTGCCTTCTCGTTCAAGAAAATAACGAACAACTTCAGGGTGACCCCAATACACGGCTAAATGCAGAGGGGACCATTTATCATGCTTCTGGCCGTTGACATCAGCACCGTGTCGCACGAGCAATTGCGCAATTTCGAGGCAATCCGCGGATGCGTGAAGAGGAGACCAGCCTCCGTCATCACAAATGGAGACGTCAGCGTTGCCATCCAAGAGTGCCCTTACAGCCCCTGTATAGCCCCTGTATGCTGCGAGGAATAAAGGCGTCTTCCCGTCCTCCTGGGTGTCATTTATAGAGGCGTTGTAGGCAAGTAGCAAAGAGATTGCCTCCGTTTGGCCTCTATCAGCAGCCATGTGAAGGGGTGTTTCCTTGTTAGCAGAAATTATGTTTATATCAGCTCCTAGCTCAATTAATTTCTGAATGTTCTCGATTGCCCCTGATCCGGCCGCTAGATGTAAGGGGGTTTTTTCTCCGGAATACCCCTGGTTTTTAACGTCCGCTCCAAGCTTAACCAAGGCCATGAGAATCTCAACTGACCCCTCTCTAGCAGCAATGCATAGTAGATTATTTGGGAGATCAACGGGGGCCTTGTCCAGATCCGGAGTCTCGGTGATGATGAATTTCACCACCTCAGAGGCCGAAGATTCCACTGCTAGTTGCAGGTAATCCCACACATCCCTCTCAAAATCCTTTTGCCCGGCATTGAAGAATGCTTTAACAATAGGGAGGTTGTTATCAACAATGGCATAGGATAGGGCGGTGGTTTTGTTGTCGATTCCACTGTAAATTTGCGCCCCGTGGTCGAGGAGCGCTCTGACTGATTCGACACACCCATTCCGCACTGCTAGGTGAAGCGGCGTCTGGTCCAAATCATCTGTGCTGTCTACTACAGCGCCCCTCTCCAAGAGCAACCGAACGGCTTGCTCAAACTCGACGGCTAGGTGTAGCGGAGTCTGCCTCTCGCGTGAATGAGCCCCAACGTCCGCGTTATGGGTCAAGAGAATTCTCATAACCTCGACCTGTCCTGCTATTGCCGCAAGATGTAGCGGGGTGTGCCCGAAGGAGTCAGGGGTATAGACGCTTGCTTTTCGCCTGTATCGGACCCCCAATCTAAGAGTGTCTCGACAACACTGTACATCCCTCTTGCTGAAGCGTGGTGCAGGGCTGTTTGCCTATTCGAGTCCCCCAAGTTAATCTGTGCGTTGTTCTGCAGCAGCGCAACTACTACCTCTCTGTAACCCCCAGACGATGCCAGCGATAGGGAAGTGGCGAGTTCCAATTCCTCTTCGTATAGAGAACTGTAATTCTGAAGGAGATGCCGAACTAAAAGTAGTTGACCAGCACCCGCAGCCTCTGGGAGCAGCCGGTTATCAAAATTCGGCATCATGGCTGATACGAACTTTAAAGTCTCTAAATCGCCAGACTGCGCAGCAAGCTCGGCTGGTGATTTGCCGTCGACATCTAGGGTAGCCATTCTAGGCTGGAGTTTATCCTTGTAAAAGAGAGCCCGAAGAACTTGGATCGCTCCATATTCCGCCGCGTAGTGTAGTGAAGTCCTTGACCGCTTGTCTAGGGCTTCCAGTGACTTTGCGAGAAGGTCATGATCATCGCGCAAGGCATTCACGATGGCACAAGTCGATGCTGCACAGTCAATTTGGGCAGCAATATGGAGTGGTGTACAACCATCGCCGTCTTGGAGGAAAGCAATATCTGTGTTACTGGTAACAAAAAATTCGACAACCTGTGGGCAGTGCATGACCGCATAGTGCAAGGCAGTTCGGCAGGTATTGTCACAAGAGGTAAGATCTGCGCCACATCTTGCTAAGTACTCAGCGGCCTCGACGTGACCCATTCTAGTTGCTAGAATCAGTGGCGTTTGGTCGTTTACATCTGTGGCATCGAGCACGCTAGTAATGTTCCCTCTCGTTTCCTCGGTTTCTAAGTGACTCCCGTGGCCATTCCTGTCGACCATGAAGCGAATTATATCTATATTTCCGCCAAGGGCCGCCATATGTAGTGGCGTCCGATCATCTTCGTTCTTTTGCGCCGGATCATCTAGCAGGTTGAAAAGTGCAGAAGTCGTTGTTAGGCAACCTGCTAATGCCGCGAAATGGAGAGGGAAATGCTGAATTGTGGCCTCCCTATCGGTCACTATAAGCTGTCTAATCTTATTTGGTTCGTCGTTTACAATGATACTCTCCATATGGTATCTAGACGACTTATCCAGTATAACGAATTCACGCTGTGAATGACCACGGTGAATAGAGACCACATCGAGGCCGCGGTCGGCCTGACCTATGTTCAGAAGATGAGACGCGACGGATTTGAGGCCAGCATAGCTAGCCATGTGGGCCGCTCTTTGCCGCACCTTGACTTCGGCGTCATACTGGTGTTGCTCCTCATTGGCAATATCAGTATATTCCATCTCCTGTGTCCTAGTGTCTTGGTCATGGGCTCCGGATGTCGCCGGAGTCGTCTCTTCTTGTTCGTTCATGGAGCGGTATGATGTCGCGGTGCTGAGCAAGTGCAGTTCGAACCACCGTTCTGCAACATTTGGTAGCTGCAGAAATTCAACCACTTTGTCAAGAAGAGCACTGTCGTCTGAGGATGGGGACTGGAGAAAATGCTCAGGCCAGAATTGGCATGAATAGTGCAGGAACTCGAGGACGGGGTCGGCAGGATCGCGTGCCTGATGCCCATATGAGACATAAGATAGACACTTCTCCCACTCCCTCGGCGAATCATCGTTCAGGATAACGGAAAGGTAATGCAGGCAATGCATGGTCAGTACAAAGTGAGTATCCAGCCTTGAATCTCCTCTGCACTCTTCAAGCACGACCTTTCTAGCCAGCGGGCTAACGAAGCGCACATATCCGTTTTCCACGACAGTCACACTACCCAACAGTTTCTGGACGTCACGTTCCATATCCAGGGATATATTGTCTCTAATATCCGACTTTTGGCCTTGGCTTACATTAATGGCCGCGGCTATAGCGAGCTCTTGGACATGTAAAGGTCGAACGGCAAGGATAATCCACGACAGGGTTGGTATAACCCAGAATAGCACTGGGGACTCCTTGAATACAATAGGCGCGATCTCCTTGTGATATAGCTCACCCTCCGATATGCAACAGTTTGAAATAGCTAAATTAACGGCCTTAGGAGCGCTCAGTGTGAACGACTGGAAGAGGCGGGATAGAAAGGCGTTGGTGGAGGTGAAGGATCCATTGAATGATTTGGCGGATGATACAATGGATTCCTGGATAGATTCGCTGAAAGATTCTTTCTGGAATGCAGAGCCGTCGGTCTTCTCGTGGAGTTGGCTAATCTTAGCCCGTATCAAGGCAGTTCTGTATTTCTGGTACTCTATTTCCAAGTTGAAGTGTAGAGGAGTCTCAAGGGTGAGATTATTGTTGAGGTTATAACTGCTAGTAACGAAAGTGCATCTCGAGGAATCGGGAAGCAAACTGCTGATGCTCGACCACCACGATCGAATCGAGTCCGGCCATGATTCCATATCATAGATCACGACTAGAAAGTCTACGTCCTCAGCATGGAGGAGCATAGAGGACAAAAAAATTTCAATCGCCCGTTCGGACCATACACTTTGATCTAAAACCTGGGCTACCAAGTTCTCAATGTGATAAAGGAGCGATGGTCTCTGGGATAGGATCTGATGAATGAATGAGACGTGAACGCCGTATAAGCTTATGGTACGATACTTTGAAAGGCCGGTGAAGTTGTCAATAACAACTATCGATGATTCTCGTATCAATCTCTGTGAAACAAGCTTCACAAGCGCTGATTTTCCGTATCCTGGGGGGCCAGTGACCTGTATAGAGCCTCCCCTGACGTCTTTTAGCTTGACTCTATGGAGGAGCTGTTGATAGATTTCGTTTAGATCAACAAAATCTTCCGGTCTGTCCAAGGTCTTGGTTTCGTGGAGGAACCGTCGAGATGGGGACAAAGCTTGCAGGGTTTCAAAATATACCTCGGTTCTAGATCGCTTGAGGCTGTTATCGAGGTCCCGGGCAGTTTCTACGAAAGAATTAAGACTAATTGGTAGATTGTTTTGGGTTTTAGGGTGTCTCTAGGACTTACTTTTACGTAGCTCTAGTAGCACGTATTGAGGTGCGAAATGCGTCCTGAGAGCCTCGAGTTTTGGCAGATCGTCAGGGGCACAAAGCGTTAGAGATCCTTTGACAGGGGGGGTCCAGGAGACCACATCTTCAAAACTGCTGTTAAATATTTCGATGTTGCTTCGGCCGCTGAGCTCGCCGTCGATAAAATTGGTAATCAGATACTTGGAGGCGAATTTGTAAAATACGTGAGAGAGTTGGGAAACAAACTCGACAAGCGTAGAGAGCACCTGTGACAGCCTTCCAGAATACCTCTTCCCCGTCGTTTTAATGATGTCAAGGAGCACCTCTTCCCAACCCACGCGTCTCGTCAAACGATGCGGGGTAGCAAAAAACACCAGACCTTCAACATTCAGGGCAACATTGTAGAATTTCGGTGTGCTATTGGCGATGATAATGGCCTATTACGTGTTAGTATTATATCCTCAGTAAGGAAGCCACGATGAGAAAAGAGACAGGTGTTCTTGTTTGCGCAGGAAGGAATTTACCTGTTTGATCACGATGCCACCGAATCCGTAACCGGAAAGGAGCACCCGACAGTTTTTCGAGTTTTCGCCTGAATATTCGTGTTCCTGGATCCGTTCGAGAAGGCCGAGTGCCTCACTTTTGAGCCAATCGGCCGAGAAAAAGCCATGGAGATTCGTGCCAGCCAACGAAGTTGAGTCCGAGGCTGTGTTCAATCGCCTGATGCGCCTCAAGGGCAACTCGCCACCGTCCCAAATTATGTGCGAAGTTTCTTCGTCATCGACGTTGGGCACTCCATTCTTTTCCTGTCCCTTACTATAAACCTGTGGGTTGTCACCGCCTACGTCCTCGCCCTTCAGCAGTTCCGGTCGATCACCGTCTTCGGGTAGGCTGCAACTACTATCACCATGGTTGTTTTCATTGTTTTCATTGTCGGTACCCGAATAGTGGATATCTAGAGCCCCAGCTCGAAAAATATTATGAGGAAAAATGTGAGCCTCCGGGACGAGACCTTTTATGAGCTTGACGACAGGAGTGAGCTCTGAATCCCCGGTATCATCGGGGAAGCCCACTAGGTAGATCCTAGATCAGGATATATCAGCTTTAGCATATCTATGTTTTAAAATCTAGTGCTGCGCAAAGTGAAAATCTCTTAGTGAACTAACCTGAAATGTCCTTTGCGTGTCTGAGTATGTTCGGCTTGCTCCTTATCGTCCATTTTAACTTACTAGGCGACAACTGTAGATAAAAAACTGAGGAAACTAAAGAAACATAACTTATAGGCATCTGCGACGGCCGAGTAAAATGGCGATCTCACAGTTCCGTGAAGGAGCGACTTTGGGCGAAATCAAACCCCACCTACTGGCTAAATGACCTGGCCATTTTCATTCGATTAGAGTACCCTCCATGCGAGGCTGCTTGTACGTTATGCTGTAGCTTTCTACCCATACGCAAACTGCTGCACGGTTTTGGTAGATGTAGAGATACTTCGGAATTTCATGCACGAAGTTAGGCTGGATGGTAAAGCGGGGCTTCACCGGTCTCTCTCAATGTATGCGGCAGCAAGGGCGTGCGCGCGGCTGAGGATTCGATAGGATTGAGGCGACAAATCAGGTGTATAGTTGTGGCACGCCAAAATGCGATTGAATACTCGATGAATTAAGGCAGCCAATCAGGAGTGTAGTCGTGGCACGCCAAAATGTGATTCAATATTCGATGGGGTTGAGGCAATTAATCAGGAGTGTAGAGGTTGCACGCCAGAATGTGATTTAATATTCTATAGAGTTGAGGCAGCTGAGTGTAGCCGTGGCACACCAAATGTGATTGAATGCGCAGTAGTGCATGAAATGTCGTCAACCAATAGAAAACACAACAGAAGCCGGGTATCAAAAATAGGGCATCCGAATTCAATTGCACTATCACTACCACTGTCGTTCCGTCCCTTACCCCTTCTTCCGATCCACTTCATCCTAGCGTGATCTATGTGGACAGGGTGGTGCTTCCTAGGACCCCAGCGACTCTGTCCAATTTAGTCAGGGTCAAATTCATTGCGTCGACACTTTCGCCCAATCTGTCCCTCAAAAAATTTCCTGGTAACAGCGGCCGCAAGTACTGCACCCCTGGTTGGAAGATGACGGGGTCGTTTCCGGGCTTCAGTCCGCAAAGATCCCGCACACCTCTGATGGCAGTGTAGGCAAAGTGGGCCTTGGCTTCAATGCCCACTGTAGCCGTGAACCTGTCCTCATCATTGTTGCGACGGAGCAGCACCGCCGACCACAGATCGGTTACTAGACCCGACGCAGCCTTGGGGTCCTCAGCGAGCGTAATTCGAATGCCATTACTCTTGCCATGTTTTCGAATAGCCATGTCCAGGACGATGGATCCTGTTAGCATCGCCCGCTCGGTTTTCTTGTAGCTCTCCCTAGTCTCCCACTTCCTCGTGAAATTACCACCTCCCTTAGCTCCCATTGTGCCACCACCCCCCAAACTAAAATCAGTCTCCCCGCTGTCTGATCCGTCAACCTGAACTGGGGTCGGGTCACCCAACGTGAAGTCACCGTTTGGCCAGAGCCCAATGACTTCGGGGTCCGCTCCCTCCCGCTTTTTCTCGTCCTGAAAAGTCACGCTGATGATGGCCTTCTTAAAGCGTCTATTCTCATCGAGGCCGTGAAAGCGGAAGCCAAAAATAACCAGTGTAGCTGGACCGCCGCTTGCAGTCTCTGTGCCATGCACAATACGATCAATACGCCCCATCAGGAGCAGGTTCTGGCAGCAGTCATCAAGTACATCGGGACGCTGTATCTCATCGCCGTCGTTCTTTCGGTGGAAATCACGCTCCTCAGCCTTTGTGTTTAGCTGGATAGTAAATGTGAACAAGTCTTTTTTGTGATCTTTCGTAGTAGTAGTCGACATACTTTTTTAAAGACGTGCTAAGTATGGGATATGTTGTAGGTAGAGGTGAGATGAGTTATGAAATTGTTGCAAAGCGTCTTGTCAAGTGGAGCGGGGTGAAGCAAAAACTAGGCGTCAAGATAACCACATTCTCTATTTAGGCACAATAAGGCTTTAGACACGAGAGCTCTCGGCCCTTGAATGCATTGTTCACAGCCTCATCACGGAATTACGGCACGCCATATTGAGAACCCCTGGAAGCGGCGAGTTAAGATCCTTCGGTTTATCTTGAGGACACTCATAGTACTGGTACCTCGAGGAACCCTTGTGATTGTGCGGCACTCGAATAGTATCACATCAACAAATCCGTTTTCCACATGGCTTACCTGCATTACCACCCATCAAAATCAATAGTCAGAGCCTGCTTGCATTGCATGGGACAGCGGGGGACGCATCCATAAGAATGAAAATCATGCGATGGGCGCCGTTCCGCGGAAGTCTACCACCTTAAGTCTACAGCCCCATTTAGTCCATTCACCAACCCGTCCACCCTGCAGTTTCAGCCATTCCAACCACTCCTCATATTTAATTCCATCAAGATCTTCTTACGTATAATAGCCCTCTCCAAGGCTCCAGCTCGCACCCCACGCCTAACACCACAGGTCCCAGTTGGGATTCCAACCCCAATCCGTAAAGACCGAGGGTCCCTTTGCGTTCCATCCTGCACTTCTTTCGTTCTACTTAACACCGCACCTCCTCCTCTCTCCAGCGGTCACAGCATAGGATAAATATCCCTTCGACGATGACGACACCAAATCAAAAGTTACAAAGAACTACCTCATTTAGGCATGATGGCCTCGATGAGAAAGCGAGAGGCTCCACCTATAATAATTCAAAACGGGGATTTTTCAAAAATAAGGATGAGGACTATTACGATAGTGATGAGGATACCTATATAGAGACCAAACACAACAAGATTGTGAAAGCCTGGTTCGAGGGGAGCGAGATCAGCGGTGACTACAGGGACACGGAGCTCAAAACGACAACCTCCCGCCGAGAAAACCTGATACACAAAGCCATTTTAGTGTTAAATAGAACGAAGAGGAAGGCGTTGGAGAAGAAGGATATAGCAGCAGTGTTTTCGAAGCAGACGCTTGACGGCATCGAGTCATTAGTTCTTAGAGAACCGAGCTTATTTACGCAGCCCGACGAACACAGCGCCATCCCGATGATCATGTCGTTGCATGTGGACGTCTCTGTTTTAAATTTGGTCATCAAACTCCTCATCCCCGATTCAGTGCTTGAGCAGCTTAAGCCAACTAATGAGAAATGCAGACAGGGCACGGAAAACTGTCCTCTCTCACAAGTAGCGGCTGGACGACAGGATCAGTGCCGAAAACCCCCAAAGGCTGACAAGGTTGAGCAACCGGAGGGAAAGAGCCGCAATGAAGGTTTTGAGTCGGAAGGCCAACGATGCTCTCTACATTCCCAGATCGATGTTAAAAGGGTACTCTCAGAGGATAAAAAACTTCGGGATGAACTAAGAACGGCACTTAAGGAGAAGGCCAGCGAGTGTCTGAAACTGCTCCTCGTGGAAAAGTATTTCGATGACATCTCCCGGAAGGGAGGGAGACTAATGCCCTTGTACAGCTTCAAGGCGCTCCTCAAACTCTGCCCCGACGATGTGTTCGGCAAGTCACCCCCCAGCGGACTCACTCCATTGCAGATGGCTGTCAGCCTTTATAAAAGCTCCTTGATCGCCTGCAGTGATGTCTTGTTCGCCATTCGCGCCATAATCGAACGTTACCCTTACTCTGTTTTCCTTAAAACCGGAGAAGGACAAAGCGAACAGACAGCATATGACCTATTGAATAATCTGAAGGATACAGAGTCCAAAGAAAACAAGCAGTCAAGGAAAGATGCCGCAGAACTATTAAAAAAGGCCTGCGTTGGATACCAGGGTAAGAAACAAGATGGCGAAGGAAGTAGCGATGCTTACGCTAGCATGTGGGCCGAAAAGACGGAGTTCCTTTACGGGAATACAAAATCAAGTAAGTCATTCCGCGCCGCTATACCTCCATGCGTACATATAATATATGTTGTCTAACTCTTAATGGAAACAGAAATGCAGTTCTTCTTCAGCCTGAAGGGCGAGGAGGTCTGTATTAATAAGGGTTATATCGAATTTATGAGAAAGAGATCCGGCATTGAATTTGATACCGTCCTGGGATTTGTAGAGTTGCCGTATTGGAAACCGAAAGCGCACCTGAGTCCAAACCGTAATACTGAGAAGGATGTCAATGATGCAGAAGCAGATAGTGACCCGTACCCAGTCCTCTTTGCGTGGCTGTGGGATCGCAACGTGCGCAAGATTTTTACAGTCGAGGTGGACGACGATGGCACCGAAGCTCACACCAACGCTGCCATCCGAGACGCTTTACGGGGCAAAGTGACCGAAAAAATCCCAAGTCGTGATTTTGAAATCGATGTTTGGAATTGGAAGAAATTCGACATCTGCATCGAGACAGTGGCTTTCGCAGCTCCCGGTGCCCGCGAGGTGCATCTGTATTCCCACGGAAATACGGCTGTTTTAAGGGGTTGGTCCTGCGGCACGTCTCTTGCAAAGCTAGGGAAGGCAAGTGAAATTCAGAACAGCTAGGTAGACCTAAACTAACTCCCAGTAATAGCTCGAAAGTTTGTATGTCGACATATACCCCCAGGTAAGTGCGCTCCTCGTAATGAAGTCAGGTGTTGCGCTAATTAACTGCTGAAGAATCCGAGGGACGACGCCGACTGTGAGGAATACATGGACGAACTAGAAAATGGGATCAGATGCCAGTGCTCTAGTCTCATGGACTATAATGATATTCACGTGGTAAATCATGGTTATCGGAAACAAGGCACTGATATAAAGGAGGAAGAACACCAAGAAACGACCAACGGCAAAAATAAGGCTATACAAGGTACCAAGTAGGTGACCCTACCAGCGATAGATTTCAATAGTCTCTATTAAGGAACCTTACTGATCATCGTGGAAAGGACAAAAACAAAAGGGGAGTGGCTCAATGCCTTGGACCCCTTTACTAAGTTTTTGAACGAACTGAATCGAGACCTAATACGCGAGAAAATGCATCCGGTCGTCAAAATAGCACTTCTAGATGACGGCTGTAGTCTGGACGTATTGGACCCAGATGGTGTACAACACGGCAGGTCCTTCCGATCAGTAACGGAGAATTACTTCAGCGGGCGCTCGAGCCATGGCAGCGAAATGGCCCGTTGCATTCGGCAGGTATGCCCTCCAGTCCAGCTCCACATCGCGCGCTTGGACGATTCACGAAAAGCCGACATGAATCAGAGGTTCACTATTAAATCCTGCTGTGAAGTATGACTATCCATTGACCTATCCGAGGCATGATCGTCCAACCCGCTAACGACCATACCTTTAGGCCCTTCAGTACGCCTTGGACATGGACGTGGACATCATCTCTATGAGCTGGACCTTTGAAGTCAAGGAGTACGGCGACGATGATTACAAAGATACTTTTGAAAAATTAATCATTAAAGCCGTCGAGTCTAGGAAACTCGTCTTCGGCGCGCTTCCCGACAAAATCATCGAGAAGAATCTCGTCGCCCCTGCCCGCCTACCAAATGTTATAAAAATAGGCTCCGCCACCACGTACGGTGGGCCAACTCCAACCTCGACACTAGCCAAACCGGACTTTATTCTACCTGGCGAGGGTATTCTTCTGTCATCGGGAAAAACGGCAGACGGGAGCTCCTTTGCCACCGCCTTCGCCGCCGGCCTCGCGGCCACGGTACTGTACTGTCTCAAGCTGCGCTATAACGAAGAGTGTGGCGAATCACGGATCCTAGCGGGAAAGGCTGTGTCTATGGCTAGAACCCCCGACGGAATAACAAGAATATTTAATGCCCTAAGTCTGAGCACAATCGATGGCGACAAGAAAGTAGGAAATTTTGTCCAGCCATATCATATGTTTCAGCAAGAGTTCCCGTCCTCTCTGGCTGAAAGGATCCAGCGAATCAAGGATATCGCAATTGAAGTCTTACCTCTAGACTCTCTGCGGACATTCCGGGGTAGTAGCGTTCAGTAGTTGGGGGTTAGCTTATTGTTGGTACAGACAGGCAGGCGCGGCGCATTTTCTATAGAGGGTCTAAATAGGCAATTTATTCTAGGGTCCCTATAACGCAAGTAGGATCGTGTACTCCCCTAAATCTCTCCCTACTTAAGAAACTTGGACTTAACTAAAAAGTATGTCCTGTGAATATACGCTAGATTACCCTTACTAATAATAAAGAAGTTGTAATATTATAATTTAAAGGATTTAAATGTAACGTATTTCACAAGCGAACGGATCACACAAGCGAACGGATCACTAAAACACCAAAATTGACTATTACTGCCTACTACTACACTACCACCCTATGTAATAACCCTTATTCAATCGCAATTGATTCCTGGCGCCTCTTGCACGTACGAGCATTATGCCCCATATTACCACATGTGCCACATCGTCGCTGTTGGCCTATAGAACCCCCCTGCTAAGTAGTCTCACTTGCCACCTCCGTATGGACTTGAGCATTAACCTTAGCACTCTGAAGTATATCCTCTCCCTCTCGTACAGAGAGGCTTCCCCCTTGCATTATACGCCTCTTACGCTTCCTTTCCCTCCTCTTTTTCTGTTCATTTGCTGCCTGTAGAGCCTTAACTTCTACCTTAAGTAGAACAGCAGAATGCATTATCATTTCCGCCCCTTTAACAAGGCAGCTAACAGCATCATTAATTAAGGTAGGAGAGCTGTTCTAATGTCGTACGATGCGGTTCTTAATGTGCTCTGTTTAAAAGTTAAGCTCCCGTATAGTTTAAGGAGTCTTTGAAGTCTAATTGCCACTCTTAACTATAGGAGGAGTTAGAGTCCTTAAGCGTAGATTTAAGTAAGAGAGGACATTCTATAGCTCGTACGGAACTAGTCCTGTAGCTTAGAATCTGCTCTTAATGTTCTACACTATAAATGTAGCTTTAAATGCTTCTTTAAATGTAGAGAGGAACTTAAGCTTCGTAATATGATTTAGCTAGTTCCGTACGAAGGTTTCAATCTACTTTCCGTACGAAAGCTTTAGTAGCGCAAAGCAGCTTACATTAAGAGGCTAAAGAATGTGCGACGAGTGTAGTAGCATATAGAGGGTAATTATCTTCCGTTCTATATAGTAGTGTTGAAATTAAGTAGAGATGTAGCTCTTATGTCCGTTAAGAATAAGAAGGGGATAGGTTCTAACTGTACGAGCATTTATATGTTAATTAAAGTGTTAAATCCACTTGTACCTAATTGAATTTAAAGTCCACCTATTCTCACTAAGCGTAATCACCTAATCGTCTAGTAATCCTAAGTCTTCGTACTAAGCTAAGAGGTGATTCTATGCCTTAAAAATGATGAATGGCAGGAGTGCTCATCCGTACGAATTAACACCTTAAATAATCGACACTCACTCTCTATTTCTAGGCTATATAGTCTTTAGACGACTCTTTGCTTCTAAGCTTATAACCACCTTAGTAGTAGTAATAACTCCCATTGCAAAACCTACTTCATTAAAGTTGTAGATATCCTACTCTAAGATTCCATATTTTGCAACTATGTTTCGTACGAGGGAGAACCACCCTTTAATTATCTTAGGATCTTCGCATTTTACTCGTTTATAATTGTACTTCTAACTAAACTTTGCTTTGATTTCCGTACGACGCTTAATGAAGTTAGTAGTCTAGTTTATCCTAATAGGGCTCTCGCCTCGTTCGGAGAGCAGAAGGTCTGCCATTTCTTGCACACCTTACGGCTAGGGCAGAAATCCACGTGAATCTAGGTCGAGGATATACCGAACGAGAGCTGACTCTTCGTACGGAGTTAATTTTCGAGAGTTAGGAGTAGAATCGCGTCAGGAAGCTACTCTATTCAACCGTCTATAGAGAGTTGTATATGGGACATCGTACGACATTACGCTTGCTCGAATACTTTGAATATGTCCTTCTTTAATTAATTGAATAGCTAGAAGTATTCTCCCCTCTTAATTAGAGGTTTTAGCTTGAGTTAGTGTTGCCATAAGTTAAATTCTGTTAAGTTGACGCGTTTTAGTGTTTTGGTGATCCGTTCGCTTATGTGATCCGTTCGCTTGTGAATTACGTTAGTTATTTCTATAACGTATTTCACGTACGAGTGGGCCACACGGACGAGTGGGCCACAAAAACACCAAAATTGACTATTACTGCCTACTACTACACCACTACCCTACATAATGA
>LMYD01000158.1:0-17329 GCA_001630595.1 Pseudogymnoascus sp. BL308 | reverse complement strand
ATGTGTTCTTACTAGACGTACTCATTAAGGCACTAACTAACCCCCTACCTAGTTAAGTACTACTAAAGCCTAGTAACAAAGTCATTAATGGCATAGAGAAATGATAAGTTAATAAGATCCTTACCATAAGACTTTGCTACTATTAACTATAGTACTAGGTAAGCTAGGTAGAATTTAACCTAGACCTAGAGTAGTATCTTATAGTAAATTTTAAGAACTCTCCTCTTAAGCTCTAAGAGTTTCACGTGAAATATCTAAACCTACTAGGGTTACTAAAGGAACTACCTAGATGAATTACAGTAGAAGAGATGGGCAAGCTAAGCTACAATTACGAGAGGAACGAGGAAGTAGGAAAAATAGCGTCATTACTACCTATAACACTAAACTAAGCACCCTCTAAGCTAGAGCATACTTAAAGCTATAGTTCATATAAAGGCTACCCTTCCTAAACGTCTCACTAGCGTTATAACAAGCAGCTACTACCATGAGAGACGAAGGGTTAAAGCAACCTTATACAAAAGACTACCCCTAAGTTCCCTTTAGCATAAGGCCTAATTACCCTAAGGGCATAGCGAAACTACTTGCCATCTCCTCCTCATCCTTTCCCTCATCCTTCTCTACTCTCTTCCTCTTTACCTCACAGGGCCTAGCAACTATAGCTACTACTAATTTCATTCCCTCCTTTATAGCCTTCTTTACGCCCTCTAGTAAGGAGGACATAGAGGAGTCCTACCCTTCATAAAGTAACGCTATATCCTTCTTTATAGCTAGAACGGCCTAGTAGACGCGCTACACCACGTTAGCTTTAAACTAAAGGAAGAACATAACGGGAATACTTACACGAAGACTGTCCTTAATAGAGAGGTAGAGGGTAACGCCCTCTAAGTAAGCTAAAGCCTTAGCTAGAGTCTAAAACTTTAGTATGGTAGTGCTAGTAATGTTAGTAACGTGAGCTGCCTCTTTAGTAGTAGAGATAACGTTAGTAGGGACAAGGGGGGACGTAGACTTAGCGTTAATAATGGCCTAGTATTCTAGGCCTAGAAACTAAGCTAGCTATCCCTAGAAGTTAGCCATAGAAACTAAAATAGCTAGGATGTAAGCCGTCTAGAAACTCACTAGGATACACTAGCCCTTCTATGTTACGTAGTAGCTATACTTTAAGCTCTTAGAGCTCTACACGTAGTCGTAAGTAGATTTCCCTACCTCTAGAGATGCCTTATAGTAGAGGTAGCACATGCATAAGGCATAGTACGCCTTAGGGAGAGTAGTAGGAAGGACGGGAATTAGCATCGTCATAGAATTATACTACAAAACCATTAGCTAAGCCTAGAGAGTATTACTTACATGACGGTACGTCATTATTACCTACTCGTTCGTTTAGTTTAATTGTTCTATTAATTAGTTAGTAAACATATAATATACAAATGAGAGGGGGCACTTACTAGTCTTAGGGAGAGGGTTCTTAATTGTTGTTGTAAAGAAAATATCATTAGAACCTTAGACGAAATATTAGCTTATTATGACAACTACTTACAACAATGAATCTCTAAGATGGATTAGCGTGTATATAGTAACTAAGAAATCCATAACTCTTAACTACACGCTCACATACCTTCTAGCATAGATTTAGACCCCTTAATTATTCTTTGTTGTTCATAAAGAATCGTTCCCTAACTACCTCATGTATGCATTTAGCAATACCATGTAATAATAATGAAGATGCATGCGTGAACGTAAACCATATACTTCCTAGTAATAATACGGGAGTCTTGTGCTTTAAGGACAAAGCACCTTCTTAAGGAGGGGGGTAATGTAAGGATGCCTCCTTACATAAGGTAGATTTAGACCCTAATGCACTACCTATAACCTAGTGTAGGTGTAGGTAAGAGATGAGAGACGGGGTGGTTTCATGTAATAAGCAAGAGGGGTTTAGAGGACACAATAAGGCTTAGCTAGGTCATAGCTAAGTTAGACCTCATTTAAGTACATAAGGGGTTAGAAGCCATAAGCTCCCCCTTCATCTTTTTTGTATCCTTCGTAGTAGACCTATAGGATTGCACTAACTCATATCTAACTTACACTTCCATATGCTACTTCTTGTAATATAGTGCCCTATGTCCTTATAATTTAAGTAGTTTAAGTACTTATATCTTAGATCTAGCTATAGGTAACCTACTTAATAGTTTACTATAGCATAAGGTAATCTTGTTTAGACATTCGTATAAGCTATAAGTCTCCGTTTAACATATTACAATGTGATAATTTATAATAGGGTTCTAGTGTTAAAGTTAGTTCTAAGGTTAAATGCTCTTATCTTTATAGAGGCGATTCTTCCTTATGCTCTTATAGAGGGCATAATCGTTTAAACCTTAATCCCTATTGTTACATCTTTATCTTAAAGCTAGGGGATCATTACTTCCCTTGTTTAATTAAAGAATAGTGTGACAGTAGTACAGTTCTTATAAGGCTCTAAACGTAAGAAAGCTGCCCCTTAGCCCCCTTTCGTTCGAAGCCCCTAAGGAGCTAGATGGAGCTAGGCACCTTTTTCTAAGCAATTGCTACTAGATGTAATTTCCGAGCGCAAACTAAACTTGTAGAATTCAATGGGGCTACGGCCTTTACTTATGCCGTAGCCCGTAAGCTATTCTACCGTACGAAACTATACCCGTACACTACACGTTTCACTAAAAAGGTGCCTGATTCTGCCTGGATCCTCAGGCCAGAATCACACAGCTTAGCCCTACTTCTCACGTGTGATGCCCCCGCACGTGATGCGTTCATGACAACAACACACCGGTCCCCACTCTAGAAGCGAGCAGCCAGCCACTGGATGCGTATAAACGCTGAAGCAGCGATATCCGTTGTCATTCTGTGTATTTATGCAATAAGCATTGTATGTAGATTACTCTGTTAGCGGTAATGTTGCAAGAACCCCATTTTGTTGTTGGAACAAAATTGTCCACAGTGTGTTCTATCACCGCCAATGCTTGAGAGTTCGTAAAACATGAAAATACCTCTCGCATCGCATTCGCATTGTGCATGTCTCGATATCCAATCACAGGCCGGGCAGCCCCGTAGCGCGATAATTACGAGCGTGGAAACTTCTCGGTGTCGTCGTGTTCCTGGGTTGAAGGCGCGGCGGCGAATGTCGTTAAGATTACGTCAAAGGACTCTGTAGTTGGAAACAGTGGTACGCCATCGACAACTGGATCAACAGGAACGACGGAGACCCCGGCATCGTCGAAATCTGGGCTTAGCACTGGTGCTGTTGCTGGCATAAGTGTCGCGGCCGCCGTCATCGTCCTCGCCCTCGCTATCGGTGGATTTTTCTTTCTCAAGCGACAGAGACAGAAGCAAGCCTCGATGCAGACAATCACATCGGTGGACCCAAATGACGACGATGCAATCATCGCTGACTCAAAATCGATACAAAGTCATCAACTATCAAATTTCGGGGAGGTGCCGAAGCATGACCATGAGTTGAACGGTACCCAGATCTACCAGTTGCATGCAGTAGATGAGCCGACGCATGAGTTAAATGATACCCAGATCTACCAAATGCAGGATGCGGGAGGCGTTGTGAATCCGGAATCGGGGGGGCATGAAGCTTATGAGCTGACAGGGTCGGAGGTTCCTAGAGTAGAGCTAGATGGGACCGAGAAGAGTAAACCTACGAGTCCGTAGAGCAACTTAAGATGTACCCCAAATTACAGCATATGAGTTATAGATAAATATAGCAAAAAAAAATAACAAAAAATGACGAAAACCTAGATATCAGGTGAGCCTCACCGCCCTTACCCCCTATCGTATCCCCCTATCCCTCGCAATCTCGTCATCCGTCCCCTCTGCGACATCTTGGAGATACTTTTCAAACTTCCCCGCAACCCGAATGACATGTCTTAGATGCGTATAGTCCATCCTAACCTTCTTATACATCGCCAACTGCCGCGCCGTCGTCAGCGCGTTGCGGATCTCCCTGCCGTTCATCTCTGGCTTGGCCAGCTCATTCACGTGCTTGGATAGGTTCTCAACGTCTACTGATTCGGACTCTGATGCCGTGAGCCTCACGATGAAGTTCTGCCATATCTGTTTGCGCTGGCTGTAGCTGAGGGAGTCGTAGTGGAGCGCGAGCTGGATGCGTGACTTGAAGGCTTCATCGAATGTCCCGACGCGGTTGCTAGTCAGGATGAGAATACCTAGAATTTGTTAGCTGTAGCTAAGGTTTATAATAATTGTAGACAGACCATCGTAGTATTCTAGGACTCGTAGGAAGACTGAACAAGAGCGTTTCTCTTGAGATCGGACAGCGTTCGCTGTTCTAGAAAGACGTCGGCTTCATCAAGAAGAACAACTATTCGAAAGCGTTAGTGTCATACATACATACACTCATAATTAACGATGCCAACAGTACTTACCGCACTTCCACATATGACCAAGTGTCAAGACGGTGTCGAGATACTATTTGTTCATTATTAGCCTAGTTCCCAGTATGCTTAAAGTTGACCAATCTACCTTTTCTACAGCTTCTG
Source organism: Pseudogymnoascus sp. BL308 (assembly GCA_001630595.1). Lineage (NCBI taxonomy): Eukaryota > Fungi > Ascomycota > Leotiomycetes > Thelebolales > Thelebolaceae > Pseudogymnoascus > Pseudogymnoascus sp. BL308. The sequence goes on along the minus strand of LMYD01000158.1, from coordinate 12,800 downwards.
AGCTTGTACCGATATCTCCGCATGTAACACGGTAGAGGGGCTTCTGGGCGATCTCAGCGACGCTAAATATGAGTTTTAGCTACTATTATCAACATATAGAACAAGATGTAGCATATTCCTACCTCTCGGCTGTAAGCGTCTTTCCCGTACCTGGCCCGCCGTGTAGCAAAATCACCAAGCCATTCCCTTTCCCAGGGATGACGTCGGTTGCTCTCTCGGCTTCGATCTTGTTCGTAATGAGTGCAATTATGAGCTCCTTAGTATCGGGGTCGACTACGAGACTCTCAAAAGACTCAGTGTGCCAACGAACCTCCTCGATCAAAGAGACCTGAAGATTTACTGTTGTCATAAGTCTTAGCAAAGTACATTATTGGAAGATGAGACATACTCCACTTCTTTTCTTACATTTGAAACCCGTAGATATTTGACGGCAGGAGTAGCAAGAAATCTCCACTCGGCGGATCTTCTGCATTCGCCTCCTCTGGCGGTAAAACGTTATCGGGGCTACGACCGCTGATGATTTTGCGTGATTCGGGATGCATCTTTTGAAAGGCCGAAATATCAATCATAAACCTTGCTTCAGACTATTCATTTTTCTCCTTGTTAGCTAACGAGATAAATATTCGGACTGCAGGGGATTTGTCTAGCTACTTACGTAGTGCTGATCACGGGTGTAATCTAATCCAGTATATAGGATATAATTTTGTTTTCGACACTTCCAGAACTTCCTACCCCTGTCCCAAAGCTCAGCTTGGAGAGACTCTGAAGCAAATCGTATCGGATAGGCTGACAGGTCTTGGATCTTCATAGTTGGCTTCGTCTGTAGCGACGGTGTAGTTGTTGCTTTTTTAACGTGGAAATTAACTACCAACGATGTGGAAGTCTTCGAAAACACGCCATCATAATCCCAAGACTCACAAACTAGCGTCATTATCTTGTCATATTCTGCTTCTGAGCTATGTTGTGTATACGAGTTGTCATAACCGCCTACTTGGCAATAGGCTTTTTGGTAATCGTTCGTCTTGGTAACAAGAACAGTGGAAGGTGCGAACAGATATGGGATAGCATCTGCAGTCACAAGATTTTGAGCAAATAAATCATCGGCCTCTCGATAATCGTCTAAAACGCTCTGGGATATATAGTCGAGAAGCAGCCCGACTGGGTGATCCGCGTCAAGGTCGTTTCGTTTCGTCTGGAAGAACTCGCGGTTATGATAGTAGAAGAGATAGGGGGCGTTTATCTCGTTGTCTGGAGAAACCGAGAATTTAGGGAATCGCTCCTTTGCCTGTGGAAAGTCTTCAACGAGAGTGTTGAGATGCTTGCAGATATTATCAGAGCAGATCTGGATCGCCTCGGTCGGCTTCGGGGGTTCCTAGTTCGGCTTGTCGATGGTTCCCCCTTCAATGGTATCCTTTGGCGGTTTACCGTGGTCACAATCACATTCATAATCTCGGAATGCGATGAAGTAATAGTTTCGTCGACGTTCGAGATATTGACTCAAATCAACAACTGCTATAGACCCCCTCAAGTGGGGATTTAGCGAGGTAGGATCATAGATTGGTTCGTCAGTTGAGAACATCATCTCCTCCTCTACTTCGCAGTTGACACGATATATAACGAGGAAGTTACTAGCAAAGGTGGGCAATTGGGCCACCACACTAGTGTTGTCGTCTTTTTCATGAACACGCTTGACCATATCGGTGGTCTTCTGGAGGCAAGACAAAAATTCCTGCCTACGAAGAGTCTCGAGCCTCTGAAGCTCTGCTACAAACTTTAGATAGACCGAGGCTTCGCTGTTTAGTGTTGTATCCTCGAAATCATCATTAGTCCTCTCAGAGTTGTGTCTGATTATGGCACTTGACGCTACACCTTTTGAGCGGCTGGTTAGAGGAGACTTGACGGTCATTGTTGCTTCGTCATCTATCGGTTCGTCCATTGATTCGTCCTTAGAGCTAATCGATCCCATATCCCACTTGCTCTCATCATCCGCTTTGCGAATAACAGGCTCAGATCGGAGTCCTCGTGTTGGAAAACTATCATCTCCCTGTTACCGTGAATTAGCTATATTCTCCTCTAAAATAAAATAAAAACCTTACCAAGCCCTCCATTTTGTGTGGAAACGAAAGGCTCGCTGTGTTATGAGAGGCTTTATCTCTGTTATTATTAATTCTTCTTGGGGTATGATTGGCGTTTGATATAACTCTGGAATTTGGTCGGAATGCCGCCTTTTTTACTATTCGCGGTTTTTCAAATACAACGACGTGAGTCTGATGAAGAGGTTCTGCGATTCGTGGCTCTAGAGTCGATTGGTCTTGTCCTTGGAATAATGATATCGTCGATGGAATGTTGACCTGCCCTGTAGGATTTTCCAGATGCACACTTAACGCTAAAATGCCTAGCCAGTGATCTCTAAATGAACTGTAACTATACCACAGTTCGTTGAAAAGGCCCCTATGCTCTTTAGATCCTGTTCCGTACAGAGTTTGTTAGCATAGGACTGATTATCCTAAATTTTAAGAGGAGGAGCGAGACCTTCTTCATGCAGCTCTGCATGATTTGTATTTTCTGCCTCGTGCCGAGATGCACGGGGAGGACCAAAAATTTTTAGAGAATTCTGACGCTGGAGAGGTTCTATAAGAGTCGTGTTGGTGTCGTCCTAAAATATATATGAGACTAGCTGTGATAAGTCTGTGATGGTTGGGAATCTACCTGTCGACTACGTAGGTCTTTTGCTGGTCTAACGATATTATGGAATTCCTCGAGTATTTTGCTCTAAGTGTCCAAGTTCGCCTGACGTCTGATTTCGAGATATAGTCGATGAGATTAAAGATAGTGTTGATAGCAGTCCTCTATTTTGAAAGCTCCCAATATCGTTATTGAGATCAAACGGGAGGAATTGTGCCTGTGAATATGACTGTCTCTGATAGGGTCGAAGGTTGGTAGTATTAACCCGAAATATCGTATAACCGTCCCTAATCCTAGGGGGAAGGAACTGGTTAAAGGATGACAAGCCTTCGATTTTACCAATTTTAAACAGTCGTGCGACTTGTTCTATGACTGTTGAGATTCGAATTCTAGGCGTAATTCAACTTAGCTAAATCATCTAGCCTCTGAGTTGACATGGCAAGCCTTACCTCTGATTCTCGTAGTCCACTAAGATGTCTATAAATTCGTCATAGAACCCATTCGCCCAGACATGAAATAATAATTGGGATGCTTTCTAAAACACTCTAGTTAGGTCTCTAGAAATGTAGAAAATAGAAGGCGGCATGTAATCATTTCTTTATTGCTCAACATTTATGCTGCTGCAAAGTCGACATATATTAAGGCAACGAACTAACTTACGGTAACTTTGTTAGTTGGAATATCTTGAAATATCTGAGGTAGTATCATAGCATTAAATCCAAATGGTGGCTCTAGGTATCGAAATCAGGCATCTGTCACGACGAGGGAAGGCCGAGACTAAGGCTTGATGGGCGTGGATGGCGTCTGTGGCATTTTTTGCATAGGAGGTATCTAGCAGCAATATAGACACTGCGATTAACAAGGCTCCACGTCTCCGGTCCTCTACGGAGGCAGATAGAAGCTTTAAAATGAAGTTTTTGTATTTCTCGTAGGTGAGGCTGGAGATACGGACAGAACAAAGTTGGTGTGTTTTATTTACAAGGTGTTGAGGGGAAGGATAACGCGCGCTGTACGGTACGGTGGCTTTTGGCCCTAAAATAGCAGGGTTTATAATCACATTATCTAGTTCCCCGATTGGCTCTCGAGGCGGCTGGTGCTCCAGGAAAGTAAGCAGCCACCAACTTCGTCGCAAGCTGGGCTTCAGCTCTTCATCTCGTTTGGGGTTTGAGCCTGCCCTTGAACCTACAAATACGATAAGTAGGCCTATTAGATAGTGTAGAAATTCAATTTATATATTTATTATATATACTGTACTACTTGAAGTCTCCTGTTCCGTTCTACCGCTGTGAGAGTTTCTAGTAACTACAGAAAGATATGTATATAATTAGCTAGTACACGGCAACGTAGCGGCCCGTGCCAAAGCCAACTGCGGGGTTCGTGTGACACTAGAGGAATAGAGCAATAGTTCAGGTGGGAAGTTGTAAGGATCTCAAATGAACAGGGCAGTACGAGGTCACGTTATTCAATCGTATACGCGTATATAGATCCTGTATTACGAGACTGAACGCTGACCTTCCTCTGAATTACCTCAGATCCTCAGGCCAAAATACAAGAGGAGCCTAGCTTCGCTAGGAGAACTATATTTCCGCTCCAAGTCATGTTACTTTCTCTTGTATAAGGCCTGAGGACCCTGTCAGACGCGCACACTGAAGGATCGTTAATTTAGGTGTTTTTCGCGATTTCCTCAAAATCACGATTTTGGATTTCTACCACAGAGCCATCGAATCATAATATTATTATCCACAAACATATATGATTGTGCGCTAAAGCTAGCTCTATCTACTGATATGGTTTTTTTTTTACCTTAATCCCATCCGTTGATAGAGAAGTGGTCTGATAAGTGCTGAACTAGACCGCGCCGAACCTGTCACCTAACCACCATTTTTACCCTTAATGCCTGAATAAGGCGATCCAAAAAGTAGTAGGACACTATTAAATGCCATTAAAAGACTTTCCTTGCTAGATGTTACCGTATTTACCGCGTTTTTGGGCTGCGTTAAGCTCTTCGTGACGATGCGAACGAAGTCGACTGTTTGAAGAGAAAGGCAAACGAAAAGGACACCCCTTAGGGATCTTGTCGAAGAAGCTGGAAACACAAGCGATATGCTGGGTATTTAGCAGCTGATTAAGGAGGCAGAAAATGCGCTTGTAGAGGTGCAGAAGGGCATCATCCAAACTGGCCTGGAACGCCATCTCTACCCATTCCAGCCACGTCAGAAGCAGGTGGACGCCATCTGGCACTTAGTCTTAAAAAAAAAGGATCTTCTTCTTACAGCTAAGACTTCCTTTGGCAAAAGTGTCATCTTCTAAGCCGCTCCGTTGTTCTGTTGAGGTGGCATTTGCATCATCATTATCCCGCTAGATAGGATTGGACAAGAGCAAAGCATCAAGATCCAGAGACTTCTGGGAGCCAATTCCGTGTTTATTAACGGCAGAATGGACAAGTCGAATGCGTTGGCTCAAGATATTGAGATGGGTGTGCACGCACATACCACTACGGGCCTAGAGATTGCAGCTAGGTGGTTTCGATCGATAGCAACGAGCCCATCCTTCAAGAAACGCGTCACCATTGTGGCAGTTGACGAGCTACATCTGGTTGCCCTTTGGGGTAGTGGTATGCGTCCGTAGTATGCGCAACTATCTCTCCTTCGTCGACGGCTAGGTGCCACTCCTTGGTTCGGTTGCTCTGTGACTTTGGACTAAGCCACGCTGAACATCGCGAAGAAAATGACAGGTTTTACAGAAAACTGTGAGTTCTTTCGAACCTCTGTCGACAGACTAGAGATCAAGTTGATTATAGGGAGCATCGAGCCACAAACGATGAAGAAATTCATAAGTCTCTTTTTCGTTCTGCAAGACGCCATGACAGACGGACTGCCCACGCCAGACAGGATTCTAAAGACGATAATATTCATCAACTCTCGTTGTGATATCCAAAAATGCACTGACTGTCTGCGTGCCTGGTTGGTCAAGTTGTCAGCGAGTGTTATAAGTGGCAGGAAGGCACGAGAGGTGATCTAGTTTTACCACTCACATACCTCGCCGAAAGATAAAGAGGCCATATACGATGAGTTCTCCAAGTCAGAATCCAACATTTAGATCATGGTGCCCACAGAATCTCTAGGAACAGGTGTTGATCTCTGTGATGTTGACCGAGTTGTCTAATATGGCTTTCCTCTTAATCGTCTAGTGAGTGTCCTCATCCAGCGATTTGGTCGTGCGGCCAGGTTGGCTGGCATCCGGGTGTGGTAGACGCAGTGTCTAGTGAGGCCATTGCCCTTCTCTCTAGAGTCGCTGAATTCAACCGCACGCTCCGTCAGCGTCGGATTCGGTCTGGCATTGGCGAAAAGTTGATAGAATGTGAAGGAAGTATAGAGGAATCGATTGGCGTCTTTCCCTTGACCGTACAATTGCTGATTGTGGATAAAAACAAGTTTGATGTGGTTGAAGTGGTCCCTTACAAAAGATCTGGATTTAGGCCGAAATGTTGTGACACGCTCCTCAGGCCATTTGGTCGAGGACCGCATGTGACTTGCCGATTAGGTATAGTCCGGTTTGTTGCCTTAGGCACGAAACAAATGGCCTGAGTGCCTGAGGTAACCTCTGAAGGTCCGCGTTCCTACTATATACCACCGTTCACGTGTTCTTCGGCCTGACGATACTCCGACTTGGCATCGTGCCTCACGTGTTATGACTCCACACGTGATACGTTCGTGACAGAAGTAGTGTTGGGAGTAATTCTACGGTGCTGGGATGTAGGGCCAATAATGTATGTAAATCCCCGATCACCGTAATTAGTCCTAGGCGCACCAGAACAGAACGCTTCACAGTAATACAGTATGTAGAATAAATGAATCAATTGAATTATTATACTATCCTATGGGCCTACGTATCCTATTTGTAGGTAATGGGGGAAGCCTGAATACCCCGTACAGCTAAGGGGTATTCACCTGAACCGTGTAGGGTTTCGGTAGCTGCTTCAGATCTGCGCCACCGTCCAGCATGGGAGTCGGACGGTCGCCTTGGGAAACACGGCTTTCTCAGGGCCAAACGGCCACCGTATCCCAAGGTCCGTGTCCACCTTCCCCCATCTAACAAAATCTGTTGTAAATGCCGGCCCCCGTAGTACAGAATAGGGGGGCCCATAGAGACACGTAGACCATCACTCGGCATTGAAGCCGAACCAGGGTTCGAAGAGCCACGGTTTGACTCAACCAGGCTTCGAAGGCTCGGGCAGGCTCGCCGAGCTGCCGCTCAAGCCGCGCCGATTATCCAGGCCGGCCTACAAATAGTACGTAGGATCAGTAGGTAATTAGATAGTTCAATTGATTCTATACACTATATAGTGGCCTATATACTGTACGCTCAGCCTCCATTCCGCCTGTACCACTCGGTTGTTCCAAAGTGGTAATTGTGCTCACGTGGGATTACCGGCCAATCTGCCAAGAATCCCTAGACGCACGGGTAAAACCTCAACAAAATCTCTCGGAGGATTTCGTTCGGCAGGCGGATAGGGTCACAGAAAGCAGTATATAGCACAGTATATAGCAATAGATTCAATTGAATTACAAACTGAACTATCTAATGGACCTACGTATATATGTAGGCTGGTCTACAGGCTCAGCTGAAGGCTTCAGGTGGTGGCCCAACTCTGAGCCCAACCGTGCAGTTGATGGCGTGGCACCACACCAGCCCACATTTGAGACAGGTCGGTGCGATGTTCCTCCGGGCCCGTAGACGGCCACAACAAAACCCCTAAAACCGACAACGTCGAACTTCTTACGGGCATGCCGACTCCTTCTACGTCGCCAAACTTGAACTCGTTATGGTCTTTCCACCGTACCCATCATAGCGCAACAGGGAGATTCGTCTTCATCAGCTCCCGACTTTAGCTTTGTCCGGCCCAGCCACGCGACCTCACAGGCTCTCCCCACCACTAGTACAGGATCGGATCACGGGGTCAATTAGGAGGAATATTGCTACTACAATGAACGCGTCAGCAGAAGAGAAGCCTAAAATAGTACAGGAGTTGCACAAGGACCTCGCTCGGAAATATAAAGTTCACAGAGCGAGAATCGAGCAGATTTGGCGCTCTTTGGACAGAAACCTACGAACCACGGTCTTAAAGGATGGTGCTTCCGATGGTGTGGTTCTGAAGAATCCCATGGATCGAGCCATGGGCAATGTCTACAAAATCATGCCAGAGTGGAATCTCAGAGATATCACAGAGCCGGGGTCTGACTATCTGCTAGACCTTTTGAGGCATCGAGCTACAAAGTCCCTCTGCGAACAGTATTGCCAAGGTATTAACGGTGGTCTAGGAGATGCTTCCTTTATTCTCAATTCTATGCACATTAATAATCTTCGCCATGTTGAACCCTTCAAGCACTGCTTTACTATGTTTATGGACGGAGAGCAATATGGACAGTCGTATAGAGCTACCAGTCAGGCGAGATATGAAGAAACAATGGCTAGCCTATCTGTGGCTGTGGATGCTGGAGTTTGTGTTCCCCAATCGACTGGTGAATTGATCCTAGAGAGACAGCTTTATACTTTACAAGCTCTCAATATCGTGATCGAGGACATTCTTAACGCTGGCTCTACATCTAAAGCTGCAGAGAAAAGACCGAAGAAGCCTCAGGAGGCTGCGCACGCTGCGCTTTCGAAGCTTTCTATTATTTCAAAGCCAGACAAACTCACGCCACAAAATTTGCTGGACAGTGCTCTCGATCAGAGATCTTCTCTCGACGAATATTTGAACTTACTTCGCACAGAGCCCGCTTTCCTAGCGCACGCTGTCAACAATTGGTTCTTCAGTAGGCCTGAGCTTGTTAACGACGAGAAGGGTCGAATTATGCCTGTTGTCACGGATAAATACATCAGCATCACAATTTTTGATCTTCTCCATAATGCTGTCGCAAGTGCCGCAAATTGGTATTATATTTGTTGTATCCTAGAACTTCTTAAGGAATCGAAGGATCGTGTTCACAAAGGCATCGTTCTCCAAGAACTGTCAAATGTCTGTTATTTGGAGTACAGTCGGGCACAGAAGCTTTTTAAGCGACATGTTCAGTCAGGCTCGGGCAAGACGTATTTCAAACGCGTATTTGGGGTATATGATAATGGCACTGCCAGGGTCACCATGAAAGGAAACCCAGAGCTCTTGATGAGGAAGAACCCACAACTTCACTATATGATGCGCCTCTGCCAAACCGAGACCAATGTATCCAAGGCGGTCGACTGGATTAAGAAGTTAGACGATCTTCATCGTTCTCACCCCGCGGAACGAGACAACATGGAAGAGAGAGAATGGGATTCCTTTAGCGATCTAGCTGTGATTACTGGGCTTGTCCAGTCTCTGTCCACTTCGTTACCGCTACCACCTATCAATCCCAGAAAGGGACAGATGTTTACCTCGCGATTGAAAGAGACGGCGGCTGAGCTTGATCCTCTGAAGACGCAGATTGATCTGGCCGATTTTGCTGTTCCTATTGATAATCTCGAGGAACCGGGTATGGCCGAGGGAGCTCTGAATGCCTTGGATCAATTCATCATTGATAAAACGGGCACTAAGATGGGATTTATATACCAAGACGTCATCGACGATAGTATAAAGGGAGTTCAAGATTATTATCAACAGCAGAAGGAAAGAATTGAACAGAACGCTAAGGTTGAGCCACTATCAATCATTGAAGTTCCCACCAGCTCAGAAGAGCGGGTCCAGCAACGACGGCAAAAGGATAAGACCCGACCAGCACATTCATCTATGTACGATATAACTCTAACAAAAGCGACCCCTGCTCAGCCAGAAACCGTTGAAACGTCTCAAGCCTTTAAGGTCAAGCAAGCTACATTTGAGGTATTCTCAACGTTGTTCTCAAAATCAGAATTACGAGGATCAATCACTTGGGCGGCATTCGAAGCAGCAATGGCAGACTTGAAATTTTCTGTCATACCAAATTTTGGATCGGTATTTACATTCGTGCCACCCCTTGATATGGTGGTGCAGAAATCACTTAAACTCCATCGACCTCACAAGTCACGAATTGAGGGCCATCTACTACTTATCTTTGCAAGTCGCTTGAAGAGAGTCTATAAATGGGGAGAACAGACTTTTGATGTAGTATAAACGATTCTTTAAATGTACGCAGGAGTCATCAAGCTGCTCTAAATTGACGAGTTGAACAACCTTGCACTGAACTCCCCCACCAACACCCTTCCGCCCATTTTGCCCTTACCAGATGTGCTATTTTAGGAGGCTTTGAAGCTATGTATTATGCAGAGGCAGCTAACCAGGGCAGTGTGCTCCGAGTGCAGGTGAGACCTGCCTTTAGAGCCACCAAAGCCATGAATAGCTTCGCCATACGGACGGAGATGGTGAGCTCTGCCGAGCTGAGTATTCAGGTCAGGCGTGCCAGCGCAGGCTTAGCACGAAGCCGGGCATCGCTCAGGGTCGGAGCAGGTGCCCACCAGAGCCTACAAATTTTAACGTAGGCCCAGTAGATACTTTAGTTATTCAATTGATTCAGATTACACTATTCTACGTACTGTATTCCACATCGGTGCTCCTATTCCGGCTGCTTTCCAAAAGCGTGCCAAAAGTGATAATTTCGGCTTGGCACTAAAATACCCACCAAAATCACCCCGTTAACCCAGGCGATAATCGTTGGATGAAGCAAGTGCGTCCACGGAAGCGAGTGCGACTACGACCATATAATTTACCGTGTATCTTTACATAGTAAAATGTATATAAAGAAAGATACTTAGTATCATTCATCAAAATTAAAAAACCACAGTACTATCATCGCTTTCCTCGCTCCCACTCCCACTTCTACTCCCATCTTCTGCTACTTGTGCTTAAGCTTCAGCCTCTGGATTAGGAATTGGCTCCTGGTCTTCTATAGGAATCAGTAAGCTAGCTTTATGTAAAGATATAACCCTCTTCTTATGGAGCCTTTCCTGCTTCTGTACAGCTACACCATCTTAGTGTAGCTAGTTATGAGCTTGTATAGTTGCTGACTAATCTGCTTAAGCTAACGTAATGCATAAGTGAGCTAATAATACAAGTAAGTTGATAATTCCACCTAGAAACCACCTGTAACCTATTTATATTATTATAAACCAACTAAACTAGCTCTTATAAAACTATACTAAGTAGAACAAGACCTCTCTAGGCATTTACAAGCATTATGCTCTAGTGATTTGCATATACTACACTTATTTAGTGCATATATTTGTGGTTCTTATAGGTAATCTATAATCACCTCCTCTAGTCCTACTAGCCCTATAACAGCTATTTTAGAGCGTTATACACCCTCTTAAACTAATAGGACTCCTCCTATAGCTATATACAACTTCCTTTTCATCTTCTTCTTTTTCTGTCTAGTGTTTTTAGACTATAATAGCTAATTCTCCTTTATGTAAGGACGTAGGGCACTGTATCACAAGAAGTAGCATATGGGAGTATGAGTTAGATATAAGTCAGTGCAATCCTATAGGTCTACTACAAAGGATATGTTCTAGCCCAACCGTCAGATCAGCCAGCTCACGAGCTGGCTGGCCCATTCGCAAGCTGGCTGGCCCAACCGCGAAGTGGCGGTGTAGAATAGTATCGTAGAAAATTTAGATCCTACCTCCTACCTCCTACCTCCTAAAATCCATTTCCATTTGACGTACGTACTGCTTTTAAGGCCTATATAAGCAGCCCTACTTACTACAATCAAGAGCAATTCTCACACGAAAAATGGAGCCAAATATGCACTATACTTAAGGATCTAGCTGCTTTTATTCTGCATAATAAAGAGAGTACAAACCTAAAGCACCATACACTCTCTAGCTTTAAGCTTATTAATAATAAGCTATATAAGTAGAGTGATAGGTGGAGTAATAAGCAGCACCTACAAGCTATAGTTCAAAAGGCTGAGGTGTTTGATGTTATTACACAAGAGCACCTTAAGCTTCTACATGTAGGCTAGAATAAGGTAAGCCTTCCTTGTATTCTAGCTTGAGCTCTTACTTGAGCTCTAGCCTAAGCTCTAGCTTAAGCTCTTACTTGAGCTCTAGCTTAAGCTCTTACTTGAGCTCTTACTTAAGCTCTAGCCTAAGCTCTAGCTTAAGCTCTAGCTTAAGCTCTTGCTCGAGCTCTAGCTTAAGCTTAAGCTAGAGCTTACAACTACTTTATAATACTATACTAACTATAAGAAGGTATGGCCTACTATTAGGCAAAAATACTATGGAATAAAGCGAGAGGATGTAGAGTTTATACTTAAACGGTGTAAGAATTACACACTTAATAGGCTAAATACTACAAAAGCCCCCTTAGTTCCTATTATTATAGGGTGAGCGTAGGAGCAGGTTCAAATTAATCTAATTAATATGCGCCATGAGCCTTTAGGGCAGTATAAGTGGATTCTTCATATTAAGGATCACTTCTTAAAGTATACACAGCTATACCCATTAAAAAGCAAGCACGTAGAGCCTATTGTAGAGTGCTTTACTTAATTTATTACAGCTTTCCTACCTCTAAAGATTATGCAGGCTGATAATGGGAAGGAATTTAAGGGGACTCTATTACTCCTACTATGGAAGTATGGAATACAGGTGGTAAATGGAGCACTACGATCACTGCAAACGCAAGGCCTAGTTAAGTAGGCAAATGGGGTTGTTGAAGCAAAGCTTCAGGCATGGAAAATGGATCATGGGTCTACAGAATGGAAGAATGGGCTACTTGAAGTAGTGCTCGCTATGAACACCCAAATCCACTCTACAATTAGGTGTGCGCTAGCTAAGCTTCTGTTCTNATTTTTGAGAGCGAGCTCCAGCCCGAGCTTGAGTCTGAGCTGGAAGCTCTAATCGACCCACGGCTTCAGCAGCGAGAGCCAGAGCTCAATTCGGAGCTCAATTCGGAGCTCAGCTCTAGCTCTGAGCGAGAGCCAGAGCGAGAGCTCAATTCCGAACTCAGCTCGGGTTCTGAGCGAGAGCCAGAGCGAGAGCTCAATTCGAAGCTCTCGGAACTCGAACCAGAACTCGAGCCAGAGCTAGAGCCAGAACCCAGCTCCGGCAGGCACCAGAGCTCGGAATTGAATTCCTAGGCTCAGAATTCAATTCCGAACCCA
>LMYD01000157.1:97639-118315 GCA_001630595.1 Pseudogymnoascus sp. BL308 | reverse complement strand
TCTGGGAACTCTCCCGCCACCCCGAAAGCCTCCTTAAAGCCCGCGCCGAGCACGACGCCGTCCTCGGCCCCGACCCCAACGAAGCCGGCGCGCGCCTCACCGCCGACCCCCTCCTCGCCAACTCGCTCCCCTATACCACGGCCATCGTGCGCGAGACGCTGAGGCTTTGGACGCCCGCCGGGTCGGTGCGGATTGCGCCTAAGAAGGGGTTTGTCTCCCCCGACCAGCAACTCTCTTTCTCCCCCTTGCCTATAACGGGTGTATCAGGCCGATCGATGCTAACTGGTGATTTGCAGAAGTACGGTCGTAGGATCCGACGGGCGGACGTACCCAGCAGACAATTGCATGATCTGGTCCGCGAACAACTGCCTCATGAAAGACAGCGCCCTCTTCCCCTCCGCCTACGACTTCATCCCCGAACGCTTCATACCGGAGCAATCCCCCTTCGGCGCCATCCCCAAGAACTCGTATCGCCCCTTTGAAAAGGGGCCTAGGGACTGTCTGGGGCAGGAACTGGCGATGCTGGAGACGCGGACTATACTTGCGATGACGTTGCGGAAGTTTGAGTTTAGGGAGGCGTATGATGAACTAGATAGGAGGATGGGGAGGACGCCGAAGGCGTTTCCGGTGCTGGAGAATGTGGGGGGGAGGGCGTATCAGGTGCTTTTTACGGCGGCGAAGGCGAAGGAGGGGATTCCGATGTGGGTTGTGGAGAGGAAGGTGTAGGTAGGTGCTGGGGGTTAGGTTAGGGATGGGTGGTTGGGCTGGCTGATGTTGTTTGATTTAGCACTAGGAGGCAGTTGAGACATGTCTTTGCATATAGCAGCTGTACTCCACGCATTCGTTGGTAGGAAATAAAGATAAGCTCTGTGACACTAGGTAAAGCTTAATCCTTGTATAGCATGGTATAGTATATGCAATATATGTGCTAATGGCGTGCCTAGATACGTAGCATTCTACTCTTACATCAGATCGGCGAGTTCTAGAATCACCTTCGAATCTAACAAAGGGAAGGAGCGACCAACCAACGATGGAACGTTCCTTCACTCTTTATACACAGGTCTTAGCTACTTACATAGCAAGATGAGAGGGCTCCGTATGATTAGTCAACCGAAATATAGGCTCTCTAGAACAACATGCTAGGGCTTTTCCAAAGAAAAGCCTAACGAAGCTTCCTCTACTTATTAGGTTTTCTCAAGGGTTGCGGTAGATATTCTACCTAATACGAAATGGTTCACATTAGTTACCTAAAAGATATTTAATTAAAGCAGTCCAATCTAGTCGTTGTTTAACAACAAAGTTTTTCGAGAATACCAAAAAAACATAGAAAAGTTTCAACGTTCACCAACCCTGCTTGCCAACGAAGCGACACTCTCCCACCATCACCTCGACACCGCTTAGCAAGCACCGGTGCATTCGTACCCCCGATTGTATGTGGCTTGAATCCAGATACCACATACCTTCGTTGCCTCCGAGGCCTCTGTGCAGATGCCAATCTGCTTGTCGGAATCTTCGTCAAACACGTCATAGTCACCATTGTCCTTGCGCCTATACCGCATCTTCTGGTCGCAAAGCTCGCCGGTGAACTCCTTCTCGGGCCACGGGTACCCAGGCCAGTCTCCCTCGGCGCCATCGAGCTTGTCAGCAGGAGTGTCCATCGCATCGCAATCGCCCCAGTTAGACAGCTTGATAGCCTGTGTATACCAGCCGGTCGAGAGCTCGGAGGCCCAGGTCACATCGGCGAGGTAGAATGTTGGTGGGCTCGTGGGGAAGTCGGGCTCCTCAGGCTCCTCAGGCTCTTCGGGCTCCTCAGGTTCTTCTGTTTCTTCAGGCGGCGGAGGGCTCGGCTCGGTAAAGTCCGGAGGCGAGCCCGTGGGTGTCGGGATGCAGTAGTAGCCCTCGCAGCGGACGCCGCAGTTGTGCTCGCACGTGGGCTGCGCCGGGCCAGGTTCCCATGTGATGGGTGGGGGCACCGGAATACCGCCAATCTCGCCGCCGCCGCCGCCGCCATCTCCACTGCCGCCATTTCCAGGGCCGCCTGGGGGAGGCTCGCAGGCACGGCGATCGAACTGGCTACTGCCATCGCCACCGCTAGCCTGGCGGTTGATCAGGGGACAAGTGGCGAGGTCATCCGGGATGATTGGGCACACCAGCTTTTTGTTGTACCGAAGATCTTGACCGTTGATAAGGCATGACCGATCGAGCACCTGGCCGTTCCAGATGAACTGGACAGTGCGCGCACTCGGGTTCTCGTCCGCCCACGGGCCGTCGTCGATGCTGAGATCTCTCTCGAACAGCTGGACAAGACGCTTGACGCTGCTGGGGACCGTCAGCTGGTCCTTCCACCGCGATGGGAGCGCGCGGTAGTAGGCCACGAGCCCAGCCACCTTTGGCGCCGCGTACGACGTGCCCGAGCCCCATTTGTGCGTGGCGCCCGCGACGGCCGTCTTGAGCTTCTGGCCCGGGGCGTGGATGATGCGGTTCAGCTTGTTGTCGCTGAAGCGCTCGCTGAAGGGTGCCAGTCGCGCGGCCCCGTCTGTGGCTCCGACGACGAGAGACGACTCGGCCAGTCGACCCTGGCCCATGACGCGCTGGGGGTAGCCCTTGTCTGCCCTGCCTCCCTTGAGGCGGCCGTTGCCTGATGCCGCGACGAGCACGCCGCCGCTGTCTGCAATCTCCTCGAGGACCGCCTGGATGACGCGTCCAAAGGCCTTGGGCACTGTTCCGGCTCCGATGCCCCATGACATGCTGACGACCGCCTTGCCTTCCTTGGGAATGCTGGTGCTCATTATATCGTCGAGGACCAGCACCAGCGCCTCGAGGTAACGCTCGGCCGGGTCTGAGGTGCTGCCCAGAAGAGATCCTGTATGCACTGGCACCAGGATCGACTCGCGTGCGACACCCAGATTGGTGCCGACCGCCATGGCTGAGACGGCAGTCCCGTGCATACAGTCATTGCTGTATCCACTACCCCAGTTCTGTGTACGGAGAGCACCGGCTACCCGGATGCCAATGAACTCGGGATGTGTCACATCAACACAAGACTCGACAATGTAGATGTACTGCTGTTTACCCGCCGACTCGTGGAAATGGTACTTGTGCATCGAGGCGTCCTGGCTTGCACCCGGGTTGACGCTGAAGTCGGTGTTGGTGGCCCAGTCGTCCACGTAAGGGGGCACAGAGATCTGCGAGTTGGCCCAGTCCGTGTACTGAGTCACCG
This sequence comes from Pseudogymnoascus sp. BL308, assembly GCA_001630595.1. Lineage (NCBI taxonomy): Eukaryota > Fungi > Ascomycota > Leotiomycetes > Thelebolales > Thelebolaceae > Pseudogymnoascus > Pseudogymnoascus sp. BL308. The sequence goes on along the minus strand of LMYD01000157.1, from coordinate 115,095 downwards.
CCCTCTTTGAAATAATGTCGCCGGAGATCTCCTCTTCGCCAGTGTTGTCCGGCTCGTCGTCATCAACATCAACATCTACGCTGCGCGCCACTATGGGCTCCATGCCAGTGTCAGGGTACCAGGCCCTTCTCCTGAAGTTTAAGGGATCGTAAATCACCTCGACCTAGAAAGACGTATAAGTGTCAGGCATGTTTCGCAGGGGCCAAACAAGGATTGGGATGGTACCTACCGCCTTCATCTGCAGAAGCTTGGCATGCAAGGCCACGGGCAGGCTCGAAACATGCCAAAATGCCGTGAAGCCCATCGTGCTAGACTGGATCCGCGTGACTGTTGTTGTATCCTGTCCGTCTTTCAACTTCGTTAGGCGCTTGGCGAGCGCAGCATTGTCAGGGTCAGAGTCCCACACTTGCTTGGTGAAGATAATGACATCATTCCTGGCGCAGAACCACTGGGTTGCGAGCCTGATATCGTCGTCCCAGGAGGCCTCGTCATCCTCGGTGGCTCGCCGACCCAGGTGTACAAGCGCTGATGAACGAGTGTCCAAGGATGCAGGGGGGGGCTCGATGCTGCCAGTCACGGACGGCTGCGCGGCGCCAGGCCCAGGGGTAGGGGTGGCATCATAGGTCAGTGCTGCGGCCGCGGTTCTTTTCGCAAGAGCGCAGGAAATGTCATCTGCCGCCGTCGCCTCGTCGTAGCCCTCGACCGCACAGCCGTAGATCGTCGCGCAGGTCTCAACCACCCGCGAAGTGACGGTGACGGTGGTCGTTCCCTTATCCTCCACGTCATAAGAAGTAGTTGTCATGCACACAGATGCTGATTTCGTCTCACATTGCCCAGGCTTCTCGGGAATGCCCGTGGGTTTGGAGTTTGGCCCAATTCTGCATCGTTGGCACCAAGACGTCAGCTAGCTGTGCCAGGGGGAGGAAGCATTGACTGTGAGGGAGAGCTTACGTAATCTTAGGCCAAGGTGGCAAGCGCGGCCCTTTCCATTGCCATCCGGTCGGCCAGGGAATAAGCGGAGGAGGAGGCGGTCCACTACAAGTCGTTAGGTCTGGTTATTAAAGCTCCTGGCTGTCTCAAAAGATCCGTCCGAGGCTGAAAATTGACAGGTCTGCGCGACTTACGGTCCAATGATGCCCTGGGGGATTCTCAATTTCCATCCCTTGATTTCGAATTTGCCAATCTTGATACAGGTCTAGAGACGTTGGAGACAGGTTAGCTTATTCATCCTTCCGGTCGACACCTGAGCGGATATCCCCGCTGCGAGTGGTACAGAAGAGAGATTAGACATACGGAGAAGAACCACAAAGAGCACGGGATAATCACTACATCATCGTCATCATCGTCGTCGTCATCGTCATCTTGGGGCGGTTCTGTCACGGGTTGGATCTGCTGTGGAATCTTGTACCAATCGTCCCACGTCGGGAATGCGACGGTGGGCTCTGGCGGGTCGGGGATTGAGTCATCCGTCGTTGTGGGAATGTTGGAAGGTGAGGCGGTATCGCTCCAGGATGCAGGAGGTCCTTGCGTAACTTGAGGCCATGGCGGAAGGAAGATGGTCCTCGTGGTTGTCTTGGTTGTGCCCTCGCTGACCCACGTCACAGGCACGCTCGTAGGAGGAAGTGTGATGGAAGGGTACGGCTGAACGACCGTCTGGGTTCCGACGTCCGAGGGAATCGGAACGTTATAGAAGGGGACTTCGTCGACTGTCTGGGCCGGCACCTTGATCGTGATTGTCGTTGTGGTCGTGCCAACCTGCAGCGATGTCGTGTACGGAGAAATCGAGAAGACAGTAGGTGAGGCCAAGGTTCTTGGGGGGAGGACAATAGTACAAGGCGCCGTGCACCCCATTGATGGATACGTGTAGACTGGCGTGCCGATGTACACCACGTCCTCGTCAGACCCCGGTGAGGTATCGCCCATGAGATCAACAGCCCAGTCCGTTGCGCCGCCAAAATTGAGCCCCTTGTACAGTTTGACACGACGATCCTTGGTCTCCTGGCTCATGTAGCCAACATACTCGACATTGTTGTAGATGAGGATGTCAGAGTCAGATTCTTCGTCGTAGATTTGCTTAAGTGGCGCAGCCTTGCTCTTGATGATCTCGTCGATTTCGCCGTTGGCGATATAACCCCCCGTGTCGGTACACTTTCCGGGTTGGGCCGGCGAGTTGTCTCGCGGGCCGAGATACAGGCACGATGGCCCCCAGCAGTTGGCGTCGGCCATCTTGAAGCTACGACCGTAGCTCGTAATACCCACGATGACTTTGTTGGAGGGCACTCCGGCTCTGGTAATCATGGCAAGGGAGTTGATCGTCTCGGTGACATTGACATGTGAGCGCAAACAATCGCCATTCGCGCAACCCGTACTGAACAGAGGAGACCCGTCAGCATCGCATTCCTGGATTTCGAGGGGTGAAGGGGAGAAAGGGGTAAAAAGAAAAACTCACCTCGCCCATTTACTGTTATAATCCCATTGACCTTATGGAGGTCAGCTTCAATAAACTGCAGTAAGGCTTCCAGGAGGACTTACCATGCAAATCATACGTCATGAAGACGATATAACTGAGAATCTTGGCCATATCGTCGATCGGGAAGTGGCGTAGGTACCAGTAAGATGCCGGAGCCGCAATGGCCAAAGACTTCTCCGCAGGTAGACCATTACGGACCAGTGTCAAGAATTTCAGATAGTTCACACCATCCTCTTTTGTACCAGGATCAGACCCTTCAATATCATCAGCCCCAGGGTACTCCCAGTCAAAATCAACGCCATCGAGGTTGTTATCAACAACAAACTTGACGATATTGTCAGCGAACTTTTGTCTGTTGCCAGGCGTGACGCCCTGGCGCATGATATGCGATGTGCCCTTTGAAATCGATTTTGTCAGCGCTATACGACAACACAAGGGTAAGAGCTGGCCCACGGGTCAGAAACATACCGGCTCATTAGAGAATGCCCATCCTCCAAAGGACATGATCTTTTTCGGACCCTTCATTCCGAGGAACTTTGACCACTGCTCGGTAACGTCGGAGGCGGCACTGGGAACAAAATCCTCACTTATATGACCAAATGCGAAGTGAATGTGCGTAATGGGGTCTTTGACTTCTGTGACATCCATGTTGAGGCAAGGGCGGTTTCCATTCCAGGCCTCGAAATACCCCACACGAATAAAGTCCTTCGGGGGGGTGTCGTTGTTGATGATTTCAATCTTGCCGCAATTGGAGATACAACCGTTTGTGTTCGGTTCATGCGTACCAGGAGTGTTGTCGATACTTGTGTCGACGCAAAACTCCTCGGTCTGGACATGGCCACTGTCAGCATATATCACCACCTCACAGAGGAGGACTTACCAAACCGCAATATCCCCATCCTGAGCAGCAGACGTTCAAGGGGCACGGGTTGAGATCCGTAATGTTTGTTCCGTCCGCGGGTCTCTCCGTGCCTATAACCTGCGGGCCGCATGTGACGTTTTGAACTTGGACCGGCATTGGGGGAGTCCCTTTGCTGATGCAGATTTTCTGATCGGCTAGAAGCTGATCGCAACCAGCCCAGCCCCAAGTCTTGCCGACATTGAGCTCGTGGATCTCTTTCTGGGTAAGGTAGTATTTGTCGGCGATGGCCCAGCATCCGTCGTCTTTCTGGACTTCGTGCACAGCACAATCTCCGTTCTTTTGTGGTTTGGGTTTCAAGTCTGGCTTTTCGCCCTTGGAACAGCACACGGCCGTCTTGGGCATCAAGTGGTTGCAGAAAGCTGTTTCGTCGCCGCCGTTGTATTCTACGAGCGTTTTCAAAGTGATGTCGCAGCGCTTGGCAATAGCTGGACAACTATCAACCTCTTCGACCATGGTGTATTCGCATTCGTCATCATCAGCCAATACTAATGGGAACCTAGGTTAGTCAAGAGAAATAGAGGCAGATGGAGAGGACAGAGAGGGTAGAAATGGAGGAGGAATCGCGAGGGTTGTCGTCCAACTTACTAGAGAACAGGGCCTCTTCAGCAGAGCAACACAGTTCGTCTCCAGTCGCCATATTGCCACAGTATGCATCGTCGATCCCATTCAAAGTGTACAAGCTATCCAAGGAGATGCCGCACTTCTCTTGGGCAATGGACCAGCAACTGTCACCGAAGTCGACCTTGGCTACGCGACAGGAACCCGCGCGTCGCCTCATCCGATGCAGAGGCTGGCGGGGTTGCTTGATGTCGGCATACCGCCGGTGGCGACTCAGCAACGACGTGCTGTTCGTCAGTGTCTGGTTTGAGAGCGGATCTGTAGTCGAGTCTTGTGTAAGTGGCACGGCAGAGATGAGCGCCATCGTCCGGTTCTGGGCGGTACTGCTGCCATCGAAGCCATCTGCACACTCGCCCTCAGCCCAGCCACTGAGTGCTTCGTGGACACTCTGCAGGTCTCCGTCGGCATCTGCTACCATTCCAACAATACGTGCGGCCGAGCTATTGCCGGTCGGGCCGCAGACCTGCATAGTCAGGCGAGAAGGCATGTCCACCTCGGCAACGCGCTTGATAAAATCGTTCATGAGGGAGGCAACTGAGGATCTGTGGACTTGGCCGCCAGCGTAGAGTCCAACAACGGTCTTGCCGGACTTGGCAAAGACGGCTGTCAGGCGGTTGTTGGGGTTCAGCGCGACCTGATGCTGGAGCTTGAGTGCAGATTCGACAATCTGGGAAACGGCCAGCTGAGACGCTGGGCGGCCAGCCCAGCCGGTTTGGACTTGGGCCGTCGTGTTGACCGCATCGGCGTTGGACAGTGCGAGTGGGCCGTAGGTGCCAGAGACCTCCTCGGGATCCGCGATGCTTGAAGTGCATGCTCTGAGGACTGTCTGCCGGCCGGCCAATTCCAGAGGGAAGCGCAGCATGGCTTCGAAGATGACTGTGTGATCACATCTTTCCAATTCCTCGATTGAGAAGATTCGAGACCAGGAGAAACTGGTTGGGCCGGCGGCGGCACATGATGCAGGACAATAGGCTCTGGATGATGTTGTCTCGGGATGGAGTAGACCTGGGAAGAATGCTAGATGATTGGTGTTGTTGCTGTCAAAGGTGAACTGTGCCTGGGCGGGAACAGCCAGCTCCCAGGCTGTCGCCACCAGCACCGCGACGAGACGACCGTCCAGCCTCATCGTGCGTGTTTTATAGAGCAGACCTGTTTGGCTAGATGCTGAGCACCTGTCAGAGGAAACGCACTCTGCTCAAAGTGAGGTCCAAGCAGAACTACATAGTCAGCTATATATACGCCGACGCTCACGTTTGCCAAGCCAAGCCGGAGCACCGCAACAACGACAGTCAGTCCCTTTGCCCCCATCCATACTCGATATCCCTGCATCATCTTGACGGCAAATCACCTGGCCAGTCCATCTGTTCTCCGAGATACAGGCGGGGCGTTGTGGGTATGTCGCCCCCGCGAGGTCTTCTGCGGATAGAACCGTATGAAAACATTGATTAATGATTAACTTAAGATATTCCCAATGCGTTTTTTCCGTCATGTGAATCATCAATGCGTAATAGGGTTCGGCCAATCGCTGGTGGTGCTCCGATCTAAGGGATGTCACGACGGGTGATCCCTTTGCGCGAAGGAACTAGCGTCGCTGACGCTGACGCTTCCGTGGGTCGTGGGGGCCGCGGGGGAGTATGCAGATCTTTTGCGCTGCAGCCATGTCAGCGTAGCCCTGCTTGGGCCTGCAATCAAATTAGAGTAATTAAGGTAAATGGCCGGCCTATATCCTATATCCAGGGTGCACCACGGAGGAAGTATCAGCGACTTCGTACTTCGTTTCGCCCCCAACAAGCTACATCGTTGGCCCGGTAAAGCCTCGGAGTAACAAGGTCACAAGCAGCATGGGAATTGGGGCCAGGCCATCGTATAGTGAGTAGCAAGGTTCCTGCACATAAGTCTGACAGCCGTTTCCCCGTTGCTCCCGCTGCTCCCGCTGCTCCCGCTGCTCTCGTTGCCCTCGTCGAAAGGCGATCCCGACCGCCTGCGTGCGACAACGCTCAACCTCTTGAACCAAAACCGCTCGGGGGGGTTCCACCATGGCAGACAACGATGCCTCTCGTGGAGTTGCCGACAAGGCCTTGGCTGCGGTCGAGAAACGCGACGTAGAGCTCTTCAGAACACTGTTAGACAACGGACTGGACCCAACCCGGCTCAACCTTGCTAGTGGCAACACCCTTTGGCACCACGCGGCATCCAGCTATGGCGGCACCTCCTTTGCTCCGGGCGGAAGCACGGCCAGAATGCTGCAAGCGCTAGCAGACAGCGGCGTCGATTCAGCACGGGCGAATGATGCTGGTCGCACGCCGCTTCACGTTCTGAGCAGCGTCCGTCCGGACTTGTTCGACGATATAAACCTGGACCGTCCTGGTTCTTTGCTGGCTTTTGACATCCTTCTGGATCAGCTACGTGGTGGTACTCGTGCATCTGTACCGGAAAATGTCAATGTGTCTGATACAGATGGAGTCACCCCTCTCCACCTCGCCGCTGCCACGTCCGCGTATCAGGTTCGCAGGCTACTTGCCGCGGGTGCTGACGCAGCAAGACCCGACGTCCAAGGACGGACGTCCCTTCATGGCGCGGTGCAAGCCTGTGACGGCAACATTGTCGGCCTGATTCTTGAAGCCCTTGGGTCCAGGTACGAGGTGCAGCAGGTCGAATGCAATCTGCCTGCCAGCAGCCCAGCCGTCGCGCCTGCAAATGCAATCAACGCCCGAGATGCTCAGCAGCGAACAGCTGTATATTACGCTTGCCTCGCCGGCAGTCCAAGCATATTCAGCCTTTTGGTTGAAGCTGGGGCAGATACGAGATGCGCCGCGGAAGACGGTGGCTCCTCCACGATTGAAAGCTCTTGCTGGCACGCATTGGCATTATTCGGGGCTGAGCGTCAATTCTCAAGGCAAAAAGCTGGCACAAAATCAGGAGGGTCGCCGACGCGGCGAATCGACGAGATGGTCGAGTACCTGCTTGAGACGTCGGAGCCTGCGGACATCACCTCTATCGACAAAGCGATCGAGTTGGCCGAGGCTGCTCAGGCAGCATATGTCTTGGAGACCTTGTGCCGTGCCCGCTCTACTTTTCTGACGAAACACAAGCTACATTCGATGCATAGGCCGAGCCAGGATGTCATGGCAGCCGCATTTCCGTCTCTGCTGCACAGAGTAGCGGACCGTAACGAGACCGAGAATACGGGAATCCCTGCCCGAATGCGCCTTTTGAGACTGATGGAACTCCAAGAATATCCCTCGGCCAAATCATTGCTAGCCCAAATAGGACCTGAACTGGCTGCTCAGAGCAATGCAGATCTTTCTTTGATAGTCGATCCGCTTGCTTCGAATGGTTTTGCAGACATGCTTTGGCCCCTAAAAGATGTCATCAAGCACCAAATGCCGCGCAGCCACGAGTCACTGTTCTTTTCGTCTGTCGATCAGTCAGAACCGAATATGAATGTGCTCAAGATGCTTGTGCAGAGCTTTAAGCTAGATGTGAACGTTGCAAACTCAAATAGGATAGGGGTCCTCCATCGCTTGTTTCTCAACAGTGATGACCCGCTCGGCGAAAGCTGCAACCCTACCTGGTGGAAAACCTCGCTCGCTCTACCATACTTGATCAGCCATGGCGCCAACATCAACATGCGAGATAAAGACGGACGCACGCCTCTACACCTCGCTTTGGATCGCGTTGGGCACGTCGACTTTGACAGGAGCATTATCGCGAGACTCGTGGCACGAGGTGCTGATGTCAGTGCAGCTGATCATAGGGGCCGGACTTGTCTCTGCAGAGCGGCAGGCAATATTCACTACGCTGACAGCGGGCCGATGCAGCACGATTCAGGCTCTATGGGTCTACTGACCCACGACATCACTGTCGTGAAGCTGCTTCTCGAGGCCGGCGCGCCCGTTACACAACCTACTCTAATCGAGGTGATCCGGCGCAGTGACGCGGCTCTTCTGGGCCTGCTCTTGTCACTCGGATGCGCAGACCCAAACACACGCCTCAGACAAGACCAAATGCCCCACGGCTACTGGTGGTCCGGCACGGGGTACAGTCTCGGGGGCGACGCGGAGCGGGATCCCTGGAGATACATGCCTCCCCTCGCACTCAATGCCGTTCCAGAGCAAGTCATGTACCCTCTGCACTTCGCCTGTTTGCACCACAACAACAACCACGCCATCATTTCCATGTTGTTGGACCATGGTGCGGACCCCAATGCTCGCTATGAGAACGGCATGACTGTATCGCACTACGTCATGAGTCAGAGAGTCTGTTCCCCGACGATGAAGCTCCTGCTAGCACGTTCCACCACGGAGAATAACAAAAATGGACTCGAGGCGCGGAACCCCTTGGGCATGACACCACTTCTCATTGCCTCTCGCTTGGCTGGTGAGAGCTCACCAGGCGGTACCAGTCACGACGCACGCGTATCAATGGTCCACACTCTACTGGACCTCGGTGCCGATCCTTGTGTGAGAGACAATTCCGGGCTTGACATTTTGCTCCATCTGGGCTACGACAACAGTGGAAGCCGAGGTATTGGTGCTGATGATGGTGGCGGTGATGGAACCGGGAGTGGAAATGGGGGGTTGAAGGGTCTGGCCGGTCGTGTGCGAAAACTCGTGCATGTATGCAGCTCCGCGGATTGATTGGATTAGGACATGGAGCACGACCTTTAAGATGCTCTTGAACGGTGATGGTGGGATATATTCTAAAGCCCAAGTTGATTACTGCGGTCCACTGACATGTGGGCATGAACCTCCTTACTAGCCATACTTTATTGTTATATTCCAAAGTGATGAGTGGGTCGGAGCTGGGCATGGTTCTTAAGCTGAAAGCTCAACGGCTTACTTTTGGGTTCTATAGTGGTCATTTTGCAGGGGAGGATGTAGGGATCCCAGAACGTGGCGCTGGTTGGATTCCTAGGAAAGTGATTAAGTTATATTGAATACGATAATGGGATCTTAAGGTAACTGTGGCGGTATCAATGACAAAGGCAATGGTAGTCGCCCAACGGGCATGAACTTTTAGGGCCCGAGCAACGGATGTACAAGACTATTGTGTTAATATATATAGAGAGGTACGTTGAAGGAGAGCGTCGAATTGAATGTCCGCGACTGGGCATGTGCTTATAGCTAGCTTGTACAGTAATTCCTTCTTCGTGCCTCTCAAGACCCGCATCGCATCGCTTTTATTTTCGTCCCTGCCCCGCCACTAGTGTGATGGTTCAGGATTCAGAAGGAACACGCAGGAAATTGCGTTAATCCTTTTAAGTTTAACATCTTAGGCACAAGTGGTGGAGCTGATTCCTTTGTACACAGTACGAGTACAGGTCTCCTGCAGGTGATGGGATCACAATCCTTTAGGATGAACGAGTACTCGCACGCCCCAGGGCAGGGGTACAAATGTAACGTACCTTTACCTTAAAAAGAAGGTTCCCTGCAATCCTGCAAGCCTGCATGCCTCTAAGGCACAGCCGCTCGATTAACTCGTTCTTCGTAACTTACGAATCTTACTGTGCATACAGCAGAACGGTGTGGTTGATTCGGTGGGAGTACGGGCGAGGAATTTATCAGATTAGTACAAGAGCAGTCGGAACTACAGGCCCCGCGACACGGTGAGCAGAGTCACGTCGCGTGACCGTGACCGTGGCCATTAACAGGGCTTATTCCTGAGTCTGGACCTTTGGTTTTTACGACTTGGCAATTTCTGTCCGGGTTCGAGTAGATATTCTTGCTGCGAGTACTTCTCGCCTAACAGGGTCAAACCCAAGACAAAGTGTTAGGCCTCGAGTATATATAGGATGATCACTCGCACAGTAGTACGAGTGGTCAATACACGCTGTACATCGCCACCGTTACGCTTCCAGAGTCCGTAACAGAGTTCGAGATGCTGTTCTCGTCATTTGCCTTGTTTTCCGTTGCATTGCCCGTCGCGCTGGGCCGCTCACTTGTAGAAAGACAAAGCTATACTGTCGACCCCAACACCACCCCGTACTGCACATGGTACTATGATAATGATGGCGCCAGCGACTGCACCACAGTCCTACGTATCTGGGATGTTACCCTTGAAGCCTTCATGAGATGGGTAAGTCTCCAGGCAGCATACTTTAATGATCCAACTCCGCTCATTATAATGGAAAGATTGTGTTAACACGGATGTGATGACAGAACCCTTCCATTACCGCTGGCTGCGGCAACTTCAAGACTAGCCAGTCCTACTGCATTGAAGGTAAGGTAGAATTTGCACCTTTCATATGTCCATTCGGCCTTTAGTTGGAGCTGTCATGTCTTCCGTGTCTGTGGCAACTTGAGAGGCTAATATGGACTTGTTGCATCGTAGCCTTCGGCGAACCTCCCGTTACCACCCAGCCACCCACTACGTTGCCAACCACCACGGCAGCCAGCTCGACTGTTAACCCTCCTACTACCACTACTACTACCAACCCCGGCAATGGCATTGAGACACCCCAGCCCACTCAGGCTGACATGGTGACGAACTGCGTAAGTCATCCCCCATAGTGCACACTGTCTGATCGGCGGCTAATCCGGTCACCGCAGAACAAGTTCTACTTTGTCAAGACTGGTGACAACTGTGGCAATATTGCCAGCTCCAACGGCGTCAGCGTTGCCGACATTTTTGCCTGGAACCCGTCGGTTGGCTCTGACTGCTCAGGCATGTGGGCCGAAGTCAACATATGTGTCGGCATCATTGGAGGGCCCACTGCCGCCCCCCCGACTTCCACGGCCCCGGGCAACGGCGTAGAGACTCCCTCTCCTATCCAAGACGGCATGGTGACCAACTGCAACAAGTTCCACCTCGTCCAGTCGGGCGATGGCTGTGCGTCGATAGCCAAGACCTACAGCATCAGCGTCGCCAACTTCGTCACCTGGAACCCGGCCGCGGGCACAGATTGCACCGGGCTATGGCTCAACACCTATGCCTGCGTCGCCATCATCGGTGGCGCGCCCGCCCCTACCGCCACAACTACCGCTGGCAACGGCATTGCCACGCCGACGCCGACCCAGCCCGGCATAGTCAGCAATTGCGACGAGTTCCAGTTCGTGGAGAAGGGCTCGACGTGCGCCACCATCGCCAAAGCTCACGGCATCTCCGTCTCCCAGTTCGTCAGCTGGAACCCGTCGGTCAACGACGACTGCTCTGGGATGTGGGCCGAGGTCTACGTGTGCGTCTCCATCATCGGCCACACGCCCCCCGCTACCACCACCAAGCCGGGCAACGGCATCGCCACCCCGACCCCGGTCCAGGACGGCATCACCACGAGCTGCAAGACGTTCTACTTCGTCCAGTCGGGCGACAACTGCGCGACCATCGCCAAGGCGCGCGGCATCAGCGTTGCCGACTTTGTCAAGTGGAACCCGGCTGTTGGCACCGACTGCACCGGTCTCTGGCTCAATACCTACGCCTGTGTTGCTGTCCTCTAGACTTGGCTGGTTTCGACACGTGAAAACCTCCGTACATGGAGTAATTTGGTATCGGAAAACTCCTCTTCGCTATATATATTATCTTTGCGGGACCCACCGCGTTACTTTACGCATGTCAAGTTTCTTCTAGACTACATAATGCACATATAAAATTACCAGTATTTGTGAACTACAAATGGACGTTAGACCCTATGAAACGTGAGAGGAGGTGGTACATTTTAACTTAGTCTCTTTACAGGTACCCGTTTCACTGTATTTCCTGTTATTGTCTGCAATGTTAATGAATAGTTAACCTGAGGTGTCTGTAGTACACATTAGCAAAGTCAACTATGCGCAAATAAATGACACCTTGAAATGCCAACCACCCAGGACACGCTCACGTAGTATGAACGGAGCCAAAGGAGCTGTAGCAGTGAGAATAAAAAGAGTCTGTCCGTCTAGCAATTTGTCCCTGCATGTTTGCCACACGGCAATCCTCTGCTGCGTCCAATGGCGTTATAGGGTGCGTAGCTCCCACTGCCGCGGCGTCGGCGGCCCTCTTACAAACAAATGCAGAGGGCAGGCTGTGCCAATGGCAGAAGTGCGGCGGCGTGAGCTACCAGCAGCCATTTTTGGCCCCGTCTACTCCTCGAGGCTCGGATTACCTCAGTGCCCGATTCCAGGGTGTTGAGAAGGCCGCGGTCGACGAAATGAGGCCTTCTCCACTGTGTGAGAGGGTTGGTGGGTCGTGCGACCGTGGTGGCGTCTGCGATATCGAGGATGGATTATCGAGTAGAGGTTCAATATGAACGGCACGATTGAGCGACGACGACAGAATAGAGTTGTTACAGTAGTTAGCCCCTGTCGATCGCGCCGGACCGCCCTGATCCACCACAGATGTTCTGATCGCACACTGACCAGTACGTACTGGTACGTACTGGAGCGTACTGGAACGTACTGCCTAGGTCAACCAGAAGTTGTGAATTCGGCCCCGAATCTGAGAATTGAAGGCATAAGGCTTTCGCAACCCCCACAAGCAGAAAGATCCCAAGGGTAAGTTGCGGTTTGAGTCACCATTGTTTCATTAACTTCTCTAGTCCTCTATACCCAAGTCTTTTGTGTCGTCTTAACGAAAGCCTGATACAGTTACCCTCGGGCCATCATCACTTGACCCATCTACTGATTGTTACCTAAGACTTGGGCTATTAGAGGTTTTCTTAAAACTAGATATGTCCCCCCCTCCATCCCTTCTCTTTCTCATTATTTCTCTTCGCTCAGTCAGTATGAGAGAAGGACAAGAGACCCAGCTTGCTGATACTTTAGAGACCAGGCTATATACTGTTAGAAAGCGCTCTCCTTCTCCATTATTGTTTCTAGAACAGCGTCACCCATTGTCGAGGAGTTGATTGTAAGGAGAAGTACCTTAACTAATAATATATAAGTATATAGAACTATATAGTATAGATATTACTTTAATAAACTATTAGAAGAGGTGTTATTATACTTATATATCGTCTAGTAATCTATACTTTCTATTATCCAAGGCATAAATTATAAGTTCTCTTCCAACTTTAATAACATTTACTAAATAGTAGCAAGATAAATTCTTTTTTAATTCTTATAATCTAATCCTAGACCCTCGGCTCACCCGACGACAAAGACGAAAGATAAGGATGAAGCCGAAGACAGCGACAACACGAAACGACAAAAGAAGAATGGGGGAGAAGGTGAGAAGGTGACGTTGCAGTCTAGACCATGGACCCTGAGAGAGGGCCGTCTCTCTCGTCAGCTGAGCTCGCCGCTTCTTCCGCCGCAGCAGTTAGAGTACTACAAGTACCATCGTCATATGTCAGACGCAGTGCCTCCTAGCGGCCCGCCCTCCGGAGCAGCAAAGAGTTGGAGTCCGGATACCGGCTCAGCACAGCACAGCACAGCACAGACCCTGGGCAGTCAGCACATGCGTGAGCACCAAACGAGGGATCGCGATTTCGAAGCCGATAGGCGGTGAGGTTTCAAAGACACCCATCCCATGTCTGTCGGCACCGGGGAGATGGGCGCATGGGATGGTGGGGGCGCGACCCGAGCGGGCGGGCAGCGAAGAGGGAAAGAAGAAGTGATCGGGCGCGGGAGGCGTGTGCACAGCCACAGGTGGCCGTTGTCGTCGTCATCGGCTGGGTGTGGTAGGGTGGTTAGGGTGGAGTTGGTGGGTAGTGGACGGGCTAGTGGAGAGATGGGGTCAGGAACGGTGGGAGGATGGTTTTTAGTGTGGTGAGGGGATCAGGTGGTGGGTGTTTGGGGGAGATGGCATGTGAGGGAATATATTAGATCGTATATTAGATTGAGGGGATAGCAGGAGGAAGAGCGGTGATGGGAGGGAGATCGAGATGCGCGGGTAGGGCTGATTTCTAGCGACTGACCGTACTGGTAGGCTGTGTCAACGTCGGCGAGGGCGAGGGCGAGATATTGATTTATATATTGATGACTGCTTTATCTGTATGGATATTGCATGCAATGTCAGACTTACGGCGTAGAGTATATATAATAGACAGTAGACAGTATAATAGACAGCAGTATAGTCAGTATAGACAGTATAGAGTATAATAAACAGCTTATAGCCTCACCTGGTACTTCCGACCGTCCCGTCAGCCCTGCAAATAATACGCTTCTTTGTATGTACCCGCACCTAAAAACGGTACTTCCTCTCCCACGTATCCGTATAACCACCCACCCGTGCCACCCGTGCGTGCCGTCTGAACCGTCTCCCAAGAACCCGTCATACCCGTCCCCCAAGACTCATGCGGCGTGTCCGTGTTACCAGGATGTGCTGCACTACTACTGCACCTACGTACTCCCCAGCACTTCCCAATACTGCACAAACACCCGTCCTGTACCGTCCTGTACCGTCCTGTACCCCACTGACAGCACTTGGGTATTGCCCGTTACGGCTACACTAATACAGCGACGCGTGCAGCGTGCAGCTTTTTGTCCCTAACCCCGGCCAACACGACCACTACTCCAACCCCCCCCCCAGCCAAGATCACCACCACCACCACCACCACCACCACCACCACCGCCACCGACAGCCACTACTACCAACAAATCTCAGCTTACGTCAAACTGCACACCTTACTGTACTCTACATACAATCTTCTGGTTCACCACGATCCCTACAACTACAACAGACTCACCATACACACGATTCCGATATATAGACCGACTCGATCGCATCACCATCACCATCACCATCACCAGCACACATAGAACCTGCAAACCACACAAGCGACGCCGCGGCGGGAGCTACAGACACAGGTACCCGACACTGCGGGGCAGCGAGCGCATCTCCAGGCGACAACAAAGGGTCTTCCCCCACCGATGGCCACCATGGAGGCCAGCACAGGATTACGCCGGAAAGACACCACGAAAGGCGCACCGCTGCGCGTCCTCTCTCTAGGTAAGCCTACTCCCCCTTGCGCCCCTCTCTCGCTCCAAGCTAACCTTCCCTTCCCCCAGACGGCGGCGGCGTGCGCGGCTACAGCGTCTTCATCATCCTACAAGAGCTCATGCACCGGACCTTCGTCGAGATCGAAGGGCGCGCACCGAAGCGCTCCGAGATCCCAAAGCCATGCGACCACTTCGACCTGATCGTCGGGACGGGGACGGGCGGCTTGATCGCGATCATGCTCGGGCGGCTGCGGCTGGACCTCGAGACGTGCAAGGAGGTGTATGTGCGGATGACGCGCAAGGTGTTTGAGACGGACAAGACGATCGCGGGGATCCCGTACCGGAGCACGCTGTTCAAGGCGAGCAAGCTCGAGGAGGCCATTAGGGAGTGCGTGAGGGAGCATACGGTGTTCCAGAGCGAGGGGAATGATGGAGAGGCGTTTGATGATGTGCAGTCGCCGATTTCGTATCCGTTGGGCCGCGGGGATAGCGGGAGGAGCGAGGGCGTCAAGAGACATCATAGTAATGCGAGTATGATGAGCTTTTCGGCCAGGGGGCCGAGGAGCACGTACGGCGACAGGAAGTGGTCTACTTCGGCGCGGTATGGGGATGCGAATGCGCTCCTCTACGACACGCGGGAGAACCGCACAAAGACGTAAGTCCTCCATCCCCATGTTTACCGTAACACCCACTAACACCCCCTCCCAGCGCCGTAACAGCAGTCTACCAAAACACGCCCAAAGGCGCCCCCCCCGCGCTCCTCCGCTCCTACGACTCCCGCAAGGAGCCCGCCCCCGAATTCAACTGCACGATCTGGCAGGCCGGGCGCGCGACCTCGGCGACGGGGCTGGCGTTCAAGCCAATCCAGATCGGGCAGAGCGTGTTCATCGACGAGAGCCACGGGCGCTTCAACCCGTCGCCCGTGGCGCTGGACGAGGTCACGCTGAATGAGTACCCCGGGCGCCCCGTCGGGACTTTTATTTCCATCGGCACGGGGAAGCGGCCATCGAATACGGATGCGACGAGTCATCTGTGGTATGATGATTTCCTCGGCGACTTCGCAGAGGCGCGGCGCAGGCTGATCGCCAAGATCGAGGGCTGCGAGACGACGCACCTTTCCATGCCCGGCCTCCTCGCGGCGCGGAATGTCGAGATAGACGCCTACATCCGCCTCAACGTCGAGGTCGGCGTCGGCGACTTCGGCATGAACGAGTGGGCGCGCCTGGCAGACATCTCAACCTCCACGCGACGCTACCTCTCCCGACCAGACGTCCAAGCCATGTCCCTCAACGCCGCCACGCGCCTAGCCCGCATCTACCTCACGCGCCTGCGCGGTCGCGACCCCGCCGCTCCACCACCACCACTAGTCCCCCCGCCGCGCGACCCAAGACGCATGACCCTCCAAAACGTCCCCGAAGCGCCCTACCCCTCCTTCGCCGCCGAGCTGCCCGCCGAAGTACCCCCCGGCGCCCCAGCGCCCGCCCCGGCACAAGCAGTCCGCCCCAGCTCGAGGCGGAGCTACGACCTCGGCGCGGAATCCCTCGGTGTCCCCTCCCCCGTGCGCGGCAGCCCGAGGACAAGCGACGACGGGCGCCCTGTGTCTGCGCTCTCCACCGCCCCAACCAGTTCCACGACCGGCGGAAGCGGCGACAGGTTGACATCGCATGCGCCAACGCCGGCGCAGTACTGGACTGCGGGGGGGAGGGACAAGATTGCTATTGTGGAGGGGGATGAGGTGGCGGGGGGTGGGAGGGTGGAACCGCCGCCGTTGCCGCCGAAGACGCCGATTGTGGGGGTTAGAGAGCATAGGAGGGGGGTTAGCTCGGTGTCGACTATGGGGCCGCCGTATCCGTTGGATGATGGGCCGCCGCCGGTGGTTAATATGGCGAGGAAGCCGGAGTGGAATGGGAGGTAGTGGGCTGGGGATTCAATGTGGTGGGTGGTGGATTGTATTTTTTTGCTTTCTGAGTTGGGAGGGATTATCTGGTTGTTTGGTTGGATACCCGGTTGCAGGCGTTTGGAGCGTTTTCTGTTGCGGGAGGGGAGCTGGCTGTGATTGAATGGATGAAGTCGGAGGGGTGGAGGGGGATAGAAGGATACCGACATGGGCGTATGTGCTAGATCGATCGATCGGACACGGATACCGGGGTCTGTGTACCGACCGTTTAAACGAACGACAAAATTTAAAATCTACAAAACTTACAGTCATGAGCTGGGCATGGATACGGGCATGGACACGGGCATGGGCAGGGGCATAAGCTTGGATGGGATAGAAGCGGGGATTTGCTTTCATTCTACGACTGGCTATTACGGGCGTTTGTGGTGGTTCAGCGGGCTGGGTGGGGAGGGTGCTCAGGCGTTGCGGGTCATTTGGGGGAAGGGGATATGTGATGGGTTTGATGTAGGTTCCCGCTGGTGGGGGGAGAGGGTGGGGCTATGTAGGTTAGGTAGACGAACGGATTACTTGCATATACATACTTAATAATGTGTAATGTGCCGTGTGGTGGTTTGCTATACTTCATTTTTTTGGTAGGCGCGCGTTTGCAGTACCGCCCCATCTTCCGGTAGACGCGCATTTGCAATAACCCCC
>LMYD01000157.1:79154-97575 GCA_001630595.1 Pseudogymnoascus sp. BL308 | reverse complement strand
AGCTGGGGATGAGAATGGAAAAGGGGGGGGGGCGATAGGGGAAGGGTTGTTGGGAGGGATTAGAGGGGGGATGGAGGGAGATCTAGGGACGAGTCTAGACGAAATAGGGGCACGAGAAATAGCAAATCCATACAAACAGTGTGTATTCGCCAGTAGTCACCCACCTAAGTACTAATCCAACGATCTCAAGCTTGAACTGTATTTAGTACTCAGGACGGCGGTGCCATATAGAGTAGCGGGTGAGCGTTGCGGCCCTCGAGTTTCTGATGCCCCTCACGATGATTTAGTTGTTTCTATCCCTCCCTCGGCTACTCAATGGCGAGGGACGGAGGCGAGTATGGAGGGGGTGTTGGATTGAGATGTGATGGGCGAGGTGCGGGGTGGTTTTGGATGGCCATGGATGATGATCTGGTGCCTAGGTGGGCGTGGGTGAGGCTTGTGAGAGCTTGGGTGGCTAGCTACGCGGAACGAATTGTACTCATCCCACCGACCCGCCGTAGGGGCGTTGAAAGCTGACGTTGCAACAGTTCTGATTCCTGCGAGTCCATTGAAGACACAAATGGAATGACTGACGGTCAATTTTTCGCCTGGAACCCTGCCGTTGGAAACTCGACTTGTGATAATCTTACGACCCAACTTCTACGTTTGGGTGAAGTGCGGCAGAATCTCCGAGCTGCACTGGCGGTGCTGTAACCTTCTAGCTCAACGACAAGCGGTCCCTTCTTCGACGGTGAGAGGGACGTCGTCTCGATTAGGAGCTTCAGCGTAGCATTTCGAACAATACCTCTTCCCCGTATATACGAGCCCAATTTTTAGTTTGGGCCTGCTTCTTAGCAAGTATTTCTTGGCCGGACATTGTTTGGTAGCGAATGCTTTCTCTGCGGTTGCATGTATGGACAGTATCAGTAGCAGTAAAATCAACCATTTTTAATTGTAATGCCTATTGAACGTAGCATTAATGTCCCCATTCTATATATATTCTCACTGCCAGCAGTTCATCGGGGGATGCCCTTCATACTTCCCACAACAAACCCAATAACCCCGCAAATGCACCGGTATCGCATTTTTCTCCTCGTCATTACAGGGAATCTCACGCCAGTATCGATTGTGCCACGAATTTCTATTGTCCCATGGCAAGCTCACCTCTGCCGCCTTCTCCTTCCGTTCATCGAATGAGGCATAGGGGATGCAGATATTGCACTCCTCCAACCCCGGGCGCAGCCTCCGCACCAAATCGTCAATGGGCGTGGAGATGGTGGGTTTGTTCTCGTCCTGGGTTTCGTCTCGGTCCCAGACTCCAAGGGTTAGATCGAAATCTATTAGTACTAGAGAGAGCTGTCTTAGGCGCGGCATGGTGGATTCGAGTACGTCCATTAGACTGTATATGGCTGGCAATCCAAAGATTTCTAGCGAATTGGGCAAGTCGGTACCGTATTGCCTTCGTTTCATGCTCCATGCCATCTCCACGGATGTTATGCTGGCGAGGCGGTGAGGGAGAAGTAATTGGGGGAGGTGGTGGATCATGACGGAACTGGCCATGTGGATCGTGTTGGTGGAATAGAGGATTGTTACGCACTCAGCATAGCTAAAGGGATTAGTTTTGATATAATATGACATTTGTAGGGGAAGAGAGAGGCTGATTAATCAGCATGGCTGGTTTAACTTGAAGAACTGAAATAGGTACTAACGATTGGCGGCACGATAATAACCACCCCATCACTCCAATAAAGCACTTCCCAGGAGTACCCCCGGACCAATAATCACAGGTCATACGGGCACGGTTGCCTCCTCTGTGGCAGTCGTCCCAGCATAGTGCATCGCTCCGCCAATGCGTAAGCCACCAAGGCGTGTCGCGATGGCATATGCAGCTCCACCACTGCCATGATTTCCTCCTCGGAATCCCAAGCGTCGTTTGCTGCGGTAGCTGCCTAGGTTGCAGCATCCTGATATTGGCATGGCGGTGTTCTGGGTTGCGTTGGCGGGCGCGGAGGGGGACTTTGGGGACGTCGTAGCTGAGATGAATGTGCATGGTGTAATTACCAAATGCTTCCTTGAGAATCTTGTGGCGGATCTCAAAGGGGAGCTTCTGGAAAAAGGCGCTGCTGGATGTGGCAGCGGCGGTAGACAAGAGAAGGTCCTCACGAGATGGCGAGGGTGTGAGGACGCGGGGACGGTCCGGGGGAAGGGTGGGGAGGGGCGGCGTTTCATTGTCTTTTGTAAGAGATATCGGGAGCTTCTTTTCAATCCATTTGGATAATGTATTGGGCATTTTGTTGCACTCTTTGAAGCTCTGAATATGTTGTCGAGTGGATAAACATACAGGTGGAGGTGGATGTTGGAACTCTCGTCTATTAATAGAACATAGCCGCCGTGATTTCATTTGCAGCACTCCCCGCCCCCAGCCTTTCATTTCATTCCATTCCAACATTCCAATTCTAACCCCACACAGCTACTACCACCACTTACTTATTCACATTTTCAACACTACAATTTTATTGTTAGGCATTTCGGGCAATGAGCGTACAGGCTCTTAAGAGTGGCCAAGCGGTACGTCTTTTAGGTCGTCTCGTGCGTCTTGGATTCCACATCTAATGCGACGCTTATGTGCAGGAACTAGTTACGACACGGCGTCAAGATATTGTCAAGGCCCTAAGACTTCTTAAGGTCTCGCAATGTTTCGATTCTGACAATGGTGTACTTCGTTATAAATATACGAAAGTACTATATGTCGAAAATGGCAACACGTACCAAGCGCGGTCTAAATCGCAGCTTCGACCAAACTTAGACATTGAGCTCAACTAGGACGAACTTACACATATTACACTCATTCCAGCTGACTCGTATTGCCCACCCTACTCTCCTGAATTCACCTTAGCTCCAGAAGCTCCCCTATAAGGCTACTATGTCAAACAACTGGATATTATATCCTATGGGGAAGGGCTTAATATCTGCGATATTGTTTTGACCAACATAAGAGCTTGCGAGATTTTACGGAGATATCCTCACCCAAACGTCGCTCAGTACCATGGCTGCCAGGTTCAGAATGGGTGGGTTACGGGTCTCTGCTTTACGAGATACGCGGAAACTCTTTCCCAAAGAGAAAACCCAGGACATCTCAGCAAGGACGTCTTTTCTAGCAGTGGTCCCCGAAACCCAGATAAGGTGGAACATTATCTTAAAGGTATTGAGTGTGGGATCCATCATATACACTCCGTTGGTCTCATCCACAACGACATTAACCCGAATAACATCATGATCGCCGAAGATGGTAGGCCAGTAATCATCGATTTTGACAGTGATCAACCCCCCTATAGAAGTATGGTCTAATAAGAAGCCTTTATTATTTAAGTGATATAATGCTGCTTTTACTTTTAAGATAAATATTCTAAAAGTAACCATGGTGGTGTGTCTAACCTTGCTTTTCATTCTCCACTGCCAGCACCAGCTAGCCAAGTGCATATTTCTTTCAATGACCAGACATCATTGCTAATTTGGGAAATCTGATCCCTCGGGTTGTGCCATTGAAATGTTCGCTTCGTCAAATCTAACAGTGATCCTTCTGGTAGACAGGAGCCACGTTCTACATTTATTAATCTCAAACGAACAAGCGACACAAAATTGCCTCGAAAATAGGCAATATCGCGTCGCCTTCCCCGCTCAACCCACCCACCCTGCTCACACCTTGCTCTAACCCTTTAGGCGGCAAGGGGTTCAGATTTCACGCTATGGATATTGGCACGACTGAGAGCATTAAACCATGGATTTGAAGCAAATATATGGATAATAGTTAAATCGGTGCCATCCGGCCAAGTGACCATCAGTGGCAGAGAGAAGTGCAACAAGCTGCTTGCCTTGACTGAAGCAAAGGCATGATGACCTGGACAGGATAAAGCTCGCTAATCCCTGTCGATCGTGCCACCGTGCCACCCCCATACCCCGCTACCCGCTAGTTCCTGACGGCCATGCGTGCGGGACCGCCCAATGATCCACCAAACATCGTTCTGACAAAATTTAACAACAGTAATCGTGGGTGGAAGCAAGTGCGCCAACTCGCTTAAATATGGAAGTAAGTGCGCCAACTCAAAATCGCAACCGTAAGTACCTAACCATAGTAATTTCTATGTAAAGATACCTAAAAACTCCATTCTACGAAATTATCACTTCCTTATTCCCACTCACTCTCACTCCCACTCCCACGCCCACTCCCACGCCCACTCCCACGCCCACTCCCACGCCCACCCTCAATTGCACTCTCATACTCGCTCTTAGGTTCAGCTTCTGGGTCAGTAATTGGGTCTTCTAACTCCAGAGGAATTAGAAGGCCTAATTCGGTGAGCTAAGCCAGGCTCGTCTTCCGGGCTCGCTCCTGTTTCTGAGCATCAATTCCTACTCGTTTGAGCTGTTTCCAGGCCTAGTTTTAGGCCCGGCTCAGTTTCCGAGCATCAATTTCCGCTCGTTTAAGCTGTTTCTAGGCCTGGTTTTCGGCCTGTCTCAGCTTCCGAGCTTCTATAGCAGCGACCTTCTAGGCCTAAAGCTCGGCTTTCTAGGCCTAAAGCTCGTGAGCTTTAGAAGCCCAGAGCTCACCTCCGCGCTAGAGCCGGCCCTAGCCCCCCTGCTTCTTCGTTGAGTTTTTGACCTGCTGCCGAGCAGCCTATAGGTCGAGTTGCTAGAGCTGGCTAGTAGCTAGAACCTAGGTAGCCCTAGTAAGCTAGTTGCCATAGCTTTACCTAGAGGGGCTACTAAAGGCTTCTAGAACCTACTCCTTCCACTGCTATAGGCCTTGTTCTACACCCTAGAAAGTAGAAGGAATAGGCGTAATAGGCTAGGTTAGTAGGGTAGGTGTAGTAGGCTATGTAGGCTACGTAGGCTACGAGTACGTACGTAGCTTATCAAGTGCTATATTACAGCTTATTAGCTAGATTCTAGCTTTCTAGAACGCTAATTATATGGTAGATTCCTTGAAGGTTTACTCCTACATTTGTGGGAGATCTCCTATAAATTAGGGTAGGTTGTAGGTAATATCTACCTCTTGTATAGCATGAAGCACAGCCTACTTATGCTAGTGCTTATATGGTTAGAATATTCCTACGTTTAATGGCTGTAAAACGTGTGTAAGGTGACTAGGAAAGGCTAATATAATGATGTGATATTTATTAGCAAGAATGACGAAATCATTGCTCCTATAGCTCCTATGAGAATTAAGGAGTAGAAGCTTAGGATTCTCCTAGTCATGTGAAGTAGTAAGCTCTATAAAGTGCTGTAGCTACTATAGAGCAAGCTAGCTATTAGAATAGCTAGTCTTAGAGAGTAGTATCAGCTCATCCCTATAGAGGTTTTTAGGGTACCACGATTCCATATGAATTTTACCTAGTACAACAAGTATAGGTAGAATCTTCTTTCTAGCTATAGATACTACCTCTATAATTGTAATAGATATACGATTATTAGGACTTAGAGTGTAGAGCTACTTTATAGCTCTAGGGACTATAACTTTCTTACCTCCTAGAATTCTAATCCTAAATCTAGTTTCGTCTATATTCTAGATTAACTCTAGATTTATATGGTGCTATAGTACTAATTCTATGTACTCTTTAAACCACTTAATAATAGCTAAGGGCTCCTAAGCTTACGTACGCTACTAAGCAATAGGCTTTGTAGTGATAAAGTGGAAATCCTTAAGCTCATGCTTTATAAACCTACTAAGCCAGCTTCCTAAGGGTCCTAGCAGTGGCTTCCGTAGGTGGCATATAGCCCTATAAACCATATGCCTATTAGCTCCTAGGCCTAGGTAATACTGCTCTAAAATCCATTCCTTAAGGGCTTCTATTTGAGCTATAGAAAGCACCTTATTATGACCTCTGTGGGGCTACTTCTATGGGACTGCTCGGGTAATTCTTAACCGTATAGTTAACCTTAGGACCTTAAAAATCTTACTAGCAACACTTGCAGTTTCAGAGGGGTTTGCTACCAGCCATTCACAGGCATTTGATAGAGTCCCTTCCATTAAATGAATTACATTTAATTACTATATAAAATACTATGGGCGGGAATGCTAAGGGTTTTGGTGAGGAGTAGCGGTGAACATATGCAAGTTGTGAGGTGGCGCACTTGCTTCCACTCACGATTACGTACTAATCCAATAAGTTCTGGCGGGCATACATTTTATTTAGTCAAGGAAACTCACCATCGAGTATCGTCTCGAAATGTTATGGTGTCTCCGAATTGCGAGGAAGGCTGTACCACACAATCAAAAGTATATACGTTAAATTACCATTCGAGCGAATCCTATTTCGCGGCTATCGAGGCGCACCCGTCGCCTGCGTTGACAAAGTAGAAGGTGTCGCAGTGGCTGGCCATTCCGTCCTGAATTGGCAGTGGTGTCGTGACTCCGTTTGAGGGCGTTGTGGTCGTTGGCTTCGTGGGCGTAGTTTTGCTCGAGGTGCTTGTGGTGGTTGTCACTGGCCCGGATGTGCCAGAACCGCCCCGTCCAATCTGAAAGGCCATCCTTTTCCAGTTCTACACACAAAATCGTATGAGAAGTTCCGGCAACCGTAAAATATCTCTTGGCAGCAGCTGACAGTAATATCACAGAGCAGAATACAGTATATAGTAATATAATAATAAGGTCAATTGGATTATCTAAATATCTCAACGTTCGACGTAGCTTTTATAGGTGATGCTTGGGGATTGGCCAATACCCTGAGTATGGCCATCCACGGCCCAATGGGATACGCATGGGAAATGCTCCTAAAATAGGGGTAATTTCTTGGCAAATCCCAGGAAATCCCCGCAATCTCCAACACTTTGCAACTGCGGTCCGACGGTGCCCGGAGTGCGACCCCAACACTAACTTGACTTGTAAAAGATATAACAACTGTAAGCTTGACTTCTCTAGAAGACATATAAAAACTATTTCGCCGTCGATAAACGTCAACTCTGAATCCTCGCTGTGAATCCTCGCACTGATCTCGCAATATGGCCGGTCTGAAAGCCTGGGCTCAACGAAAGCTGAAGAAGCTACGGCGTCGAACTCGAGATCCAAATCCTCAGGATGAGGATCTATACATAGCGTATCCCGAAGGCCTCCCCGTCCTCCCAAAATCCCTCCAGCGGCTGTCTCTCGATCCATCCCCATCTTCAAGCCCTTTCTTCCAAAAACTACCTTTGGAAATCCGCCGCATGATATACTCGGCAGCGTTTGGAAACCGCACTTTCCACGTTGATCTCCAATACAGGAAGCCATATCGTCCGGGCACATGGCACGCGTTTCTCTCAAAAAATAAAGACGATTACGTTGAATCAGCCCCGGAGTCGTGGCGCTGGTGGAGCTGTGTCTGTCATCGGAATACGATTTGCACAAATCAGCTCTACCGCGGCATCTGTAGTTGTGGCGCTGGACATTGCATGCTTCGTGGGGGAAGGGTTGAGCGTGATGAAACAAACCGGCGCGTTGAGTGTTTTGTTGGCGTGATGGGATGGCTTACATCGTGTCGCCAGGCGTAAGTTGCGTCTATCTCCTCTGCACTGAGCATTCATTTTTATTTTTTGCACTAATTTCATCGCCAGGTTCATTGAAGCGGTTGATGTTCTATACTCAACTAATACGATGTTTATCCACAGCGTCACGCTCTCTGCATTCATCTCGAGATTGTTACCGCCCCACAACCTGGCTAAGATAACGTCATTGGAATTCTTATGGGAGATATTCCCGCAGATATGGAGAGTATTTGACACACGGGGAATAGACCCATCATCACCACGTGCTGAACCCATTCTCTATAGACGTTGGAAGATCTATCGGAAGATGATGTCGCACATCAACCCATCAACGCTCCCAATGCTTCGAAGGCTGGTCATCGAAACCGTCGACGACGAAGATGGCCGCTCATGGTTTCCCACAGCAATCACCCCCCCGCCAATCCGTCGAGTGTAGTTCTACTAGGGCCGACCGATCACATAGTCAAGGAGTTTGGCGGACGGCTACAGGAGTTCGAAATCACCCTTCCGTATGGAACGTTCAACGACCTTGAAAATAAGTTGGAGAATGTCCAAGTCACACATGGCGGGTCGTCCGAGTTGCTTAATTGGCGGAAGTTCTGGCGACCCTTGCCCGAGCCACTCCAAACCTCCGAAGGACTTGGTGGCTCTGAGGAGCTTGGGTACTGGATTCTCCGAGCACTCAAGATGATACCAGACTACCTTGCAACTGGCTGTCTTGGAACCCAAATGCCGGATTAGATTCTCAGTGGCGATTTTAGGTGGTGATGCCAGGTGGTGATGCCAGGCGGCGGGGGATATGTTATGATAACTACGGGAAATTACAGACACCACCAGTCCACCGGCGGCAGACCCTGACTCCTTTTTTCGCCCGACACTCGGGATGCCATCAAAGAAATGCAATTCGTGTCCATGCCGGGTCAGCAGAGCAGTCCCGTCACCTCGAACGGAAAGTGCGCATTGGATCCTGGCAGGTAGATGGTGAACTGAAATAACTCAATCTCGACCAAAGTGTCCTCGCCATAGGAGCCATTGACGCCTGACTATAATTCCTGCATAATCAGCTCCTCGAAATGGGTTCGCCATCATTTTATATAGGACAATTTTACGAGGGTCGGAACCACACATAGATAGTGAGACCGCATAATTCCCATCGCACCCTGATTCGCGCAGGTGGCCATTGGCATCGGGAATCTTCTGTACCACACTACTTCCCGATATGTTCTCCGTCTTCCGTTAGTTTCCCAGTATGTTCTATAGATTTATCCTAGCCTTTCTACCACCCGGGTATAGAAGGTGATTCTCGTATAATGCAGACGAACCATGGGAGAACCCCGAGACAAGACAGCAGCACGTTTGATAATAAGTGCATATCATCCTGCTTCTCTTTGTGCGTTTCGTTTTCCGCCAGTATCGCACGTCTAAATGGGTTACACACGCTGCCGATGTACCATGGGAATCTCCCGAGACAACTCCCATGCTCCAGTGGAGGCCTGGGATAGATACGGTATATAATCAGCAATGTTCGCTCTCGGACTGTGAGCATCCTCAAGGTCATCAAGGGTTCGTGTAACAATCCTCACACGCGAGCAGGCCATTCTTCCGATTCAGTATCCGTCGCCTACATCACACTGTGACCCCGACAACACCGCAACACAGCACCATTACCCCATACTTCCCAATGGCGTCGTCTGATTCTTCTTCTGATCCCTCGACAAGCTCCTCTTCAGCTCCATCCTCGACCCTATACTCAGCTCTCGCCTCCGTTCCCTCATGGGCCCCGGCGTCATTTCTCCCCTCGGCTCCCTCATTTCGCCGCTCATCTCGCCCCTCAACACTTTACCCTACTCCCACCTCAAATCCCACTCCAGGTGCCTCATCAGTTTCTTCTTCGGTGACTGCCTCCTCGCCTCCAAATTTAGGTCCTACCTCAGACTCCCCTTCTGGGTCCTCCCCAGCTCCCTCTTCAGACCCCTCCTCAACTCTCATTCCGAATCTCACCTCAGACTCCCTCTCAAAGCCATCCCCAACACCTTCGTCCATTCCCTCCACAACTATTGTCGCTCCTCCCACTTCCGGCCCCGCCCCAATCCCAGCTATCTCCCCAGATCCTCCGACCGATCTACCCCCTGAACCTCCCCTCACCCGCGCCAACGCCCACCTCTTCGACGCACTCGAGTCTCACACCTCCCAACAGCTACTCCTAACCGCCGTCCAAGTCCTCTGCGACGATGCCGCGGTGCTAGCGCGTACCACTCCCGCGCGGGGTGAGCAGTACCTAGCCATAGCGATGGAGCTCGTGACGGCCTTTTTTGCATCAGAGGGGGAGGATATTAGCGAGCCCCATGTGGCGGCGAATGAGATTTTTAAGACTACGAGGAAGGAGATGGAGAGGGTGAGGCTGGAGTTGGAGGAGGAGGAGGCGGAGAGGAGGGAGGACGAGGAGGAGGGTAAGAGGGCGTTGCTGGAAGGGAGGTTGCCCAATACGGGGGTGAGGCGTGCGAGGAAGGAGATGGAGAGTATGGAGGCGGAGATAGGGCGTATAGAAGCGGAGATGAAGAAGGCAGATATGGAGAATGCGGAGATGAGGAAGGTGGAGATGAGGAAGGCGCAGAAGGAGAAAATGGAAGATGAGAAGAAGGAAATGGCGGGGGAGAAATGGGGGTTGCCTCTTATTGAGGCAAGGCGCGCGGTGATGGAGGATATGGAGAGGATGAGGGCGGAGAATAACGCGGAGAGCTGGGTGGAGAGAGAGAATCTGTTCGCTGAGAAGGCGAGATACATGGCGATGAAGGATATGGGGAGGATGCAGGTAGAGATGGAGAAGGCGGAGAAGGAGAAGAAGAAGAGAGAGATTGAGGAAGAGAAGATGATGAGGCTCATGGGGATGAGTGTCTGAGTGGGCTGGGTGGTAGTGTGTCTGCAGATGAAGGCACGGGGTGAGGAGTAGAGGATGTAGGGAGCTGGGGGGGTCAGTGGTGTTCTTATTGCGGATTGTTCTCGTCTTTTCTTGTTGGTGTTCAGGCCCAGACGTTGAGACAGGCTTGGCAGTCATGACACATTT
The DNA here is from genome assembly GCA_001630595.1 of Pseudogymnoascus sp. BL308. Lineage (NCBI taxonomy): Eukaryota > Fungi > Ascomycota > Leotiomycetes > Thelebolales > Thelebolaceae > Pseudogymnoascus > Pseudogymnoascus sp. BL308. The sequence continues at coordinate 87,014 of LMYD01000157.1, read as the reverse complement.
CAAATATCGGTCTCACTCTTTTTGAAGCCGTTTGTTTCTTTTCCAGCCACGGCGTCATTTCCCTCTTCCATCTCCAGGTCATTCTTATGGCAGTAAACAAAGAATTGCAGATGTCTCCTATAAGACAACCACATGCCACATGATGCGTGCTGTGAGAGGAACATGTCTGTCTCATATGCCAGCGTCGAATTAGTTGCAGATACGAGTCAGTTCTCACATGTTACCTAGATTAGCGACAGATACAAGACAACCCCCACATGTTTATCTCTAATTAGCTACAAATGCACAAAAATAAAATAGAAAGTGTGCTAGCCACGTACAGTACAATGTTATCTCTATTTAAAAAGCTGCCCGGGTGTAAACGCGGTGTTTGAAGTCGCTATTCTGACACTTCACGATAATATAATGGCCTCCTCGACGCCGCCTCTGCTGAAGGAGTATCACGGACCAATATCACAAACATAAGATTAAGAGCGATGCCTAGAATATGACGACGTAAGCCCAACGACGTTGTCAACAAAAGTTGTCGTGGCTGTCAGTTGGCTTATGGCACATCTTTTCCCTGATTGGCATCGCGCATAACTCGATCTGCGACCTTCCCGTTTGGACGGAGCTTATCACCAATGATGACGCGACGCTAGCAGGGCGGCTGTCCGACTCCACTTGACACCGCGTGGCATTCGTGATCTTGCCCTATGCAACGTAATGTATTTTCCATGTTTATATAGTCCATATTGTCGCTCTCGTTTCATGGTTTTCTTCTTTTATTGAGTAAACCTGGTTGGAATTGACTGCCGGTCTTTTCTCGCGGTGACCAGACCTAATTGCAAACGGCCGCAACCAATCTCGACGGCATGGCACATCACGATGAACCTTCGGAGAGTGAGCCTCTCCTTCCAGGTACGAGACAGCGAAGGCACTCGGTATCTGTGTTACCAACGCTACACAACCCGCGCCTCATCATTGCCCTGCTCACGGGCGTTATGTTCCTGGTGAACTTTGGCGCCTACATGATGACAATGCCTCAATCCCGCATCTTCGAGGACATCATCTGCCACCACTACTACGACAGCCTATCAGGCCCGTCCCATCTCTCCCTTGACACCCCGATCGACGAGTCGCTTTGCAAAGTTGGCCCTGTCCAGGCCGAGCTCGCGACGGTCATTGGTGGCCTCTTCGTCGCCTCCTCCGTTCCGGGCCTCTTACTCTCCATGCCCTATGGCATCCTCGCAGACCGCATCGGCCGCAAACCCGTCTTCATCCTTTCTGTGATTGGTATAGAGCTCACCGAGCTCTTTGGTCTCATCATATGCTGGTGGTGGCGCGTGTTTCCTCTTCGCCTCGTCTGGGCCATGCCATTCGCGCAGATCATCGGCGGCGGCAGCGCCGTCACGTCCGCTATGCTCTATGCTACTGTCGCCGACGTTGCGCCCGCAGATAGCCGGTCCCAGACATTTCTAGTAATAATGAGCGGCAGCCTAGCGGCTCAGATCTTAGGACCCATAGTGGCAAGCAAACTCATGGTGTGGTCGCCGTGGCCACCAATGCTTCTGGGCCTTTTCATGTTAGTCGTGGGTGGAGTATGCTTTCTCTTCGTGCCGGAGTCGCTACACATCCGTCCGACCAAACCTCTTACCATGTCCGCCCCAGTGTCACCCCGCACCATCTCTCCACCTCGCCAGCCAGATGGCCTCCCCGCCGTCATCAAGAAGCACATCCGCACAACCATTGGCTCAGAATCAATGCTAAACTCCACCCCCGCTGTCCTCCTCCTCTCCACCTTTTTCCTCGTTATGCTCGCCGTGCAGATGGTTCAGCTCGCCCTCCGCGATATCTCGGTCCGCTTCCACTGGTCCCTCGCCCAATCAGGCTACCTTATGTCCGTCCGGGCCGCTATCGACATGGCCGTCGTCCTTGCCATCCTCCCCGTCGTCTCGTATCTCCTCACCCGCCCACGCGGACCCGCCCTCTCCACACGCGCAAAGGATTACCTCCTCGCCCTCGTCTCCACTTGGGCCATGGTCATCGGGTGCATCATGCTCGCGTTCTCGCCACCGCTGGAGCTCGTTCTAACGGCGCTTGCCATCTTCTCGCTCGGAAGCGGGTTCATGGGTTTGTGTCGAGCGCTACTCACGGAGCTAGTTCCGAAGGATCAGGTTGCGAGCCTGTATGCTGCGGTTGGGGTAGTGGAGATTTTGGGGAGTATTGTGGGTGGCCCGGTGTTGGCGAAGCTGTATGGGATTGGATTGAAGTGGGGGGGGCTGTGGAGGGGAGGGCCGTTTTGGGTGGTGGCAGTGGTGGGGGTGTACTGTATTGTTGCGCTGCTGGCAGCGAGGAGAGCGGAAGGGAAGGAGGAGAAGGACGTGGATGCGATGGATGCGATGGATGTCGATAGCGATGGGAGTTCTGAGACGCTGTTGTAAAGGCGGGCGCGGCTTTCAGCTAATTCCCGGAGTTTTCTTCCGTTCAAAAGCTTCAGCGTGGTATTTTGGGAATTCAGGAGTAAGGAGTAGAGGTGAAAGATCTATAAATCAGATTTATGTGGGCAGTAGTGGATAACGAAATAGAAAGAACGATTACCAAGCAACCCCCAATCGCAGCTTCCTCCGAGCTTTGAAGCTCATAATATGGAAAGAACGATTACCAAGCAGGCCTCAGTCGTAGCTTCCTTTCAAGATCTCTACATGGAAAGGAAAGAACGATTGCCAAGCAAGCCTCAGTCGCAACTTCCTCGGATCTTTCAGGTTATAGATATGGCAGGAAGGGTTACCAAGCAAAACCCGGTCGCAGCTTCCTCGGGGCTTTCAAGTTCTTAATATGGAAAGAACAATTACAAAGCAAAGTTCCAGTCGCAACTTCCTCGGAGCCCTTAAGCCCTATATTATGCTTAGAGTATATTTAGGCGGATAAGTATAGATAATATTTATAAAACTTCTCTTGCAAAAAGCCAGGTATGCTTAAAGAATAAGCAAATTAAAGAGCAGGTAATAATAATATATAATATGAGAAAACTTGGACCTCATTTCCGAGATTGGCATCGCTCATATAATTCGTGGGGCATACGTACATAAATAGGACTTCAAGCATTATAAATACCTAATTTATTAATACAATTTCTTTTCTACCTGCGTGAATTAAGAAATTTCTATTTATTTAACAAATTTTGCTCTTAATTCGAGTTCCTGAATGAGAGTTGGACCCTATTGTCCAGAATTACCGCATCAGGCTAGCTGCCGACGCGGGGATTGCCGTCGACATTTTGGGTTGTCCATGGCTGCAATAGCTGCAAAACTATTTCTCCATCGAAGCTGCTCAATTGCGACGACAACAATGGTTCCGTGGGTTATACCCATATTGCCATCACTACCTGGATCATACTGATTCATGTAGTCCTATTTCCGCGTGTACCATATAGTCTCCCCCCACAATGCGCTCGCATCTGACGCGCACCGTCTTCCGGCGCCTCATCCGCAATGAAGGCTTCAACTTCCGCTGCCCCCATCGCCCAGCCCTTCAAAGCCTACGATGCGGTGCGGTATCAGCCTTGCAGCCATCCGCCCGGCGCTATGTCTCTGCCTTTGGCTTCTCACCTAAGCCCGAACGCGGCATCAAAGACCCAGACATGGACCCCGGCTTCTCGACGCTACTCGACCTGGGCCTGATGGACATTGCGCGCGCGCGCTCGCCCCCAGCTGACGACCTCGCGAAGGCTTTCCGACAGTTTGTGGCGCACAAGGCCGGGCTAAAAGAGCCGATCAATACACTACAAGCGTCGTACGTACTGCGGACGTTCCAGCACCTTCGGGACACGAATGCTGCGGAGCCGGATTTCGGACTGAAGACGTTTGATTTGAAGCGCGCAAGGGATGCGATGAAGATTCTGCCTTCGAAACCTTCGAGCGAGCATGTGGATTTTGCGAGGGAGGTGTTTGAGGAGCTGAAGCGGAGAGCGGGGAAGGAGAATCCAGGGGCGCTGCTGGTGGAGGCGAGGGATTTTGTGAGGGTTCTTACGGCGACGGGCAATACACTGGAGGCGAGGGACTACCTCGTTCAATATCTGTCCGAAGGGAGGGAGCTGAATGACCATGGGAGCAAGCAGGTCAAGACGATGTGGCTATACGTGATGGATGGGTTTTCTGGAGAAGGCAACGAGGCGGAGCTGGCCGAAACTTTCAGCATGGCTTCTGCGAGCGGATTGCAGTATGATGCCGCGGTTCAGGATATCATGACGAGCTTCTACGCGTCCAAGAACAATGTGGCCAAAGCCAAGGAGTGGTTCACGAAGCCGATTGCGCCAAAGGCCAATGATGAAGTCGCTTATCCGAGAGCGTCAACACTGTTGTCCATATTACACTTCGCCCTGAGGAACAATGAGCTGGAATGGCTGAACCCGATATTTCGATCAATCGTCCAGTCGAACCCGGATAAAGCAAACTGGGATGTTATTTTACTTTGGGCAGCGGAAGGTCTTGAGAAGGGACCTGAGGAGGTGGAGCGCATGATGGACGTCATGGCACGACACAACGACGAAAGCTATAAGCAGCCGGATATGGATACCTTTAACAAGTTGGTGGAGTCCGCCATTTCGAGGAAGAATCACTACTTGGCTGAGAGGTATATTGCGCTCGCCGAGAGACGTGGCATCCTGCCAAATGCCAAAACATATATTATGCAAATGGACTATAGGATCGACGCCCAGGATCTTTCCGGCGCTCAGGGCGCATACGATGCACTGAGAGCAGAGGATCTTTCGGAAAGACAAGATATCCCCGTTGCCAACAAGTACATACGAGCTTTGTGCTCTGCGTCGTCTCCAAACTACGACAAAATTATGTCGGTCGTGACCGACCTCGAAGAGCGAAATGTACGCCTAGAAGCAGACACCCTATCATCCCTCGTCATACTCCACCTCAAGCGCGGCGACATGACCGAAGTGGTCAACTCGCTCCAGCGCAACGTCTTCCACCACGACCTCGAAGACCGTGACCGCACCCGTGACGCCATCTTCGACTACTGTCTCGACCGCAGCAACAGCACCGCGCAGGTCTGGGATGCCTACACCGTGCTGCGCAGCGTGTATCCCGAGACCGGTCGCGAGCTACGCACGCGCCTAATGACAGAGTTCTTTGACCGCCGCCGCTCGGATATGGCCTGCCACACTTTTGGACACATGCGGCAACACGACATCCCCGAGATCCGGCCGAATATCGACACGTACGTGGCATGCTTCCTGGGTATCGGGAAGTGCGCGGACGAGGAGAGCCTGGATATGGTGCATAATATGATGAAGATGGATTCGACGGTGGAGCCGTCAACAAAGCTGTACAACTCGCTAATGGCTGCGTTCACGGCGGTGGGCGACGCAGACCGCGCGCTGGATTTCTGGATCGATGTGACGAATAGTCGGGAAGGCCCGAGCTATGCGAGTCTGGAGATGGTGTTCCGGGCTTGTGAGAAGAATGATTTTGGCGAGAAGCCCGCAAAGGAGATTTGGGGCACTATGAAGAGGATGGAGATTGAGATTACCCCAGAGGTGTTCAATGCGTATGTGGGAGCGTTGGCGGGACAGGGTCTTGGTGAGGAAGTTAAGAAGCTAATTGAGGGGATGGAGGAGGATGTGGATTTCGGACCGGATGTTAATACGTAAGTGATATCCCCACATATCTGATAGGGTGCACTGCTAATTGGTATCAAAGGCTGGGCATATTCTATAATGTCGTGCCAGGACAAACTAAGAAGGACTCGGTTGAGACATGGGGTCAAATAACATACCCTGAGATCTGGGCTGAACTAGAGAAGATTGGCAAGGTGCCAGATGCGGAAGACGATTACGAAGTGTTCAATATTGTACGAGAATGGAAAGCATGAGATGTATATATATATATAAGCCATGTTTATAAATAATAGACTAGCGCCATCCAATATATGGGATATTTAAGATCAGTGCGGCTACGAATCCTCGTTCATCCCCTTTCTCACATACCTCATTTGTCTAATTCTTCTTCTTCGCCTCCTGCTCCTCTTTCTTCCACCTGCTCATACAGCTGCGGCACTTCTCAGTGAGCTTGTGCCTCGGCCACCCCTCACACTGATGGCATAGCTTCTGGTGCCTGGCACAGTAGCGGCCGCCAGGGACAGTAGGATGGGGTTTTATGCGGCAGCTTTTGATGCCAGTCTGGCGGCCAGGACAAATGACCTGACTGCTTGAGCGGAAGCCTTGCGCTGGAGTCTTCACAGAGGGCGTCTCCGGGGTTTGTGGAGGGGGCTGTTCTGTGGGTTTCTTGCTCCTTGCAGGTGGGTAGTGCTTGGGGAACGGCATTTTTTGGTCTGCCGGTGCTGCGAAGTGTGTGTTATGGTGTGTAGAGTATGATTGTAGTAACAAGAAACTGATGAATAGAGATCTGGAAAAGAAATATAGGGGGATCTTCGAGGGTATTTATACTATTTCCCTTTCCTTTGATGGCATCGGAGGGTTCAGTGGGAGTCATCGAGGGCAAAAATATCTCAGAAAATGTGAACTGTCTATGAACAGCCATCAGGACTCGAAACCTAAATCTCTATCCTGTTCACGAAATTTCATTGTCCGTTGTCGTCATTTGTCCAGGTTGCTGGAGCGAAAAGTGGTTGGAAAACGGACTCGGGGAAGGCGGTTCTTTGTCCTCGGCCACTTTGTGTCAGTGGGCAGTATGACGGTCTTCATCTCTGGAGATATAGGCAGTGGCGATGCAAAATGCAAATACCTCTTTTTAGATGGAGTGTCCAACAGTGATGGCTGTTCGTTTTGGATACAGAATGTTGCTGTCTGCTCAGTGTCTTGGGCTTTCAGATCGTCAAACTTGCGGCTGTGCATCTAACAGTGCTAGATAGACTTCAAGCGCCCAGAATCTTCAAGAAAATATAGATAGGTCTCACTATATAAAGAGAAACGTGTTGTCCGTAACCCAGGTTGGTATGGCTGCAAATGCGTCTTGGGTTTTCAATCCCGTCCCACCAAATCCAACCTAAAGTAGAGAACATCCATAACCAAACTGGAGAATGTGGCATGCCGAGTACGAAAAGAATGGATAGGTTCAAGATATATTGATATATTGTATGAGATCAACAGAATCAGCATAAGAGGGTGTGTTCTTAAAATATTTATATTGTACAACGGACATCCTTGTGTTTTACATCGTCCTTCTAAATGCTTCTCCCTTGAGTCCATCTTATATTCCCACAAGCCACGTACCATGTACACAACTTAACATACAAGTCCCATTCTCACCCCCATCAAATCAATCCCTTTTAAGGCTTCGTCTCGCGGCTAAGCGGCTCGTTCCTCCTTGTGCTCTCCTTCATGAGGATCTCTGGGTGACGATGCACCGACGGCATGAAGCCCATCCCAACCGCACGGCGAATAGCCTTAGCAATCCTCCTCTGGTTCCTACTGCGCAATCCCGTATCATTCGAGTGCATAATCCGTCCCATGGGCGTAATATACTCAGAGAGCATCGCGAAGTTCTACATCCAAATCATCAGCCTCGCACCCCCTAACATCACAGCACCACACCACACAGCAGCACGGGGCAAACACTCACGCGATACTCAACCAACGGATCCAGCTCGAGCACATCAAAGACATCCACCGTCGGCTTCCCCTTCCTCTTCCACTTCTTCATCTCCACCTCGCTCAAGTCATGCGGCGCGTACACATCCCCCGTCTTCCAGCGCCTCGCGATCTGCTTCGTCATCCTTGTCGCCACCTTGTGGCGCTCGAGATCCTCGGCCGAGTTCGCGGCCGCGAGGTTGGATGTGCGGTTCGTGCGGTGGCGCTCCTTGCGCTGCGCCGTGCGGTCGATCAGCGAGAGCAGGTTTTGGGAG
>LMYD01000157.1:0-79149 GCA_001630595.1 Pseudogymnoascus sp. BL308 | reverse complement strand
GGCTGCGCGGGGGGCGGCGGGTTGGCGGGCGCCTGCTGGGGAGGAGGCGGAGGAGGAGGAGGAGGAGGAGGCATCTGCAGGAGGAGGGTTAGTGGTCTGGCTTGCTTTGATGGTGAGGTGAGGTGGATTGGGGGAGCGTACCAGCGAATGACCCGGTGCCGGTGGTGAAAGTTGCACGGGCGCAGATGTCAAATTGACGTGCCACCACGGCGGGCTTAAAGCATTGTAACCTCAGCGGCAACATAACTGCGTCGTGTTGTCGTTTTGCTATTCCCTCCTTGTGTCGTCGTCCGAAACAGACCATACTAACGGGACCCCAAAATCTAGCAACCGCGGAACATCAATTTTCCGGCTACCTTAAAAAAAGTTTCTCCGAGCGGAAGGAACGACTCCCAAAAAAGTCTCTCAGCCTTATCAGCCTCCTCACGAAAATCTTCAATCCCAACCCAAACCTCACAACTCGACATCGCAAGGTCAAGATGGTCCGCAAACTCAAGCACCACGAGCAGAAGCTCCTCCGCAAGGTCGACTTCACCACCTACGCCAGCGACAACAACCACCGCGACGCGGCCGTCCTCCGCCGCTACGCCATCCAAAACCCTTCCGACTACCAGAAATACAACCGCATCTGCGGTTCCCTGCGCCAACTCGCACATAAGCTCGCGGCGCTCCCGCCCGACGACCCCGTGCGCCAGAAGCACGAGGCGCTGCTGCTGAACAAGCTGTACGATATGGGGATCCTGGCGACGGCGTCGAAGCTGTCGGCGGTGGAGAATAGCGTTACGGTGTCGGCGTTTGCGAGGAGGAGGTTGCCGGTTGTGATGACGCGGTTGAGGATGAGTGAGACGGTGCAGGCGGCGACGAAGATTGTGGAGCAGGGGCATGTGAGGGTGGGGACGGAGGCGGTGACGGATCCGGCGTATCTGGTTGGGAAGAGTATGGAGGACTTTGTGACGTGGGTGGATGGGAGTAAGATTAGGAGGAATATCCTTAAGTACAGGGAGAAGTTGGATGATTTCGATTTGTTGTGAGGGCTGGATGCGGGATATGAGGCGGTGGATATGGTGTTCGCAGGTACCTGGATCGTGGAGTTTTTCTATTTCAGTTGGGAAGTCAGGCGAGCGTACTGCGCGCATGGAGAACTTCATGCGCTGGATAAGTTGGTGAAAGATCCAAGGTAACCCCTCAGCTACAGGGAGGAGATGGGTACGGATAGACACAGAGAGAACTTTCAAATGCATAGCGTCGGCGTTAGGGATACAAATCAATTCCAAAATATACCAATCACACCTGAAGTCCCAGTCGTAAAGGCCAAACCTTAACAAGAGCACATAAACATTCACATTGCCATAGACATTCACATCAACACACTAGCACCGATCATAGTTCCCGGATCACCAACTTCCTATTATCACCAAGCCCCAAAAGGAACTCAGCTTCAGCCCCCTCTGACTCTATAGGAATCTAGCTAAAAGCAAAGCAAAGCACACCACAGCAGAAAAGCACACAGACCCTTCTCACGACTAACCACAGCCCAAAAGCTATTGATGAGCGTTCAAGAAGCCCGCGCAAAAAAATGCCACACCGTACTTCCCTCCCCCCAAAACTAGCCTCGCAATCCCTCCCGTTTCATCTCCTCCTAACCTCCCCATCATCCACCATCCGTCATTCCATCCCATCTCCATTCCCCAAGCTCTCAAATCCACCTCCCGTCCCTAATCCATCCATCTCTTTCGATACATACACACAATACTCTTAACAAAGTCATCATTTCCAGATGTACCCGTAAATGCACCCCCTTTCTCGCAAAAACAAGAAGCAGAAAAAATGTACTCCAAACACACAACCAGCAAAATGTCCCACATTTTTCCCTCCCTCCGTGTCTGCCGCAAAAAACAAAATCCCGCAGGAGATCTCACTAATATTCCCCATTTGCATCGAAGAACCCTCTCTCCCACCCCCTCCCCTCAAGAAGAGAAGAAGTGTTACGAAAGAGCCCCTGCAAAATCGATTCCTCGAAGACCCCAATTCCAGGGGCCTCCCGCGGCAAACCAGCGAACACAGCACACAAACACACAAAAACCTCGCTCGTTTTCGAAAACAATAAATCAAAAGTCCCAAGCACAAATCGCTGTCGTAAAAAATCGGACGCTATTTCGTATCCGGGATATCTCTCATCTTTCTCAAGGAGTCTGCGATGCCAATAAAAATCTCAAATCATAAAAGGGTGGTCGGAAGGCGTAAAACTATCATGTCGTAAAAAACATACTCAAATCAGGGGTCGTCGTAGGGGCGTCGGCGGCGTAGAAGGGCAAGCAACAAGCGTAGAATCATAAAAGGAGCGTATCCAGTGAGGCGGTGGTCAAATGTCCAATCCCCATCCAACTTCCTCGTCTCAAATCTCCTATCCAGTCGAGGAGCTGAGCAAAGAAGCTGCGTGGCATAAGCCAAAATTGAAGGGTATATGGGGATTAAACATCGATCATCTCGGCGTCATCGGCGAGCACGTCATCGCCAGGACCCCAGTTGCCTTCAAAGACAGTGGCGCCTGCACGACGACGCGCTTCGACCCAACGAGCGCCTTCCGAATCCAGGACCTCGTGGATAGTTGGTCTCTCCTCGGGACGAGGAGTGATCATCCACTTGACGAGTCCATCCAGGGCGCCGCGGTGGTATTGGTCCTTCATGAACGCCGGAGCATTGTTCAATTCGCCGCGCCTAAGGGATCCGAAGAGATTCGCTGGGTCGTGCGAGGTCGAGCGCTTGGGAGGGTTGTAGTTGCGTCTCCTCCCTTGGATGCGCTGTGACTTCAGGTCGCGCTCAATCTCGTCGTCGCTGAGGTACGAGTCCATGCTGGTGTCGCTGTCGTCTACCGGAATGCCAGTCGCGTCTCGAGACACGGCGCTGGCACTGCTCCAAGTCAAACTCGGAACGTCGCTCATGTCGCCTGATCGAAGTCGCTGCCACGTTGGTCCGTTGTCGGGTAACAGAACATTTCCTCCGATTTCGAGCATGATGAGGCCGAACGCGAAGATATCCGATGGCTTGTCGTACTGCCCGAGGAGAATCTCCGGTCCGATATACTCACGATCTCCCTCGCCTTCGATTCCTTGCTGTGCCGGGTAGGATGTTGCCATTCCGAAATCGCCAATCTTGATTACACCCTCAAACGTGATGAAGATGTTTGCCGGCTTCAAGTCCAAGTGAATATATCCAGCATCGTGGATATAACGCAAGCCTTGTCCGAGCTCAAGCATGATCTTCCAGATTCTAAAGTCGTCCAATCTACCCTTCATACCGACATTCCTCAGGAACAATTGCAGGGTGCCCTCTTCGCAGAACTCCGTCTGGATATAGAGATGGTCGTTCGTCTCCCAGCTGTCGAAAAGCTGAATGATATGGTCCGAGCGTCCAAGTGCCTTGAGCACGTTGACCTCTTGCAGCTTGCGCTGACGGTCCTTGTTTCCGGTATACGGAGCGCGAGACTTCTTAACTGCAAAGGCACGGTCCGGGACTGGAGAAGGTGGTGATCCGCCTTCCAGTGGGGAGTCCGATGTGCCCAGGTAGAATGACTGCTCCTTGGCCAGGGTGACCTGACGCTGTGTGACGCGATAGACGTCTGAGAACTCGCCTCCGCCAATCTTCTCAACCGTTTCGAACAAGGACGTGAGAACCTCGTCCACTTCGACAGGTGCAGATCCGTTAACAGGAGTAACGCCTCCGTTGGTCTTGAGTTGATCCTTGCCGGTTGTTGGCGTTGCTGGTGGGAGCATGGTTCCGCTGGTTGCACTACCCTGTCGTGCGAGCTGGCGGGACCTCCGAGCCGAAATCGAGAAACGGCCTGCATCATGCGGCAGCGAGTCTTCATTTGGCGTTTGTGGAGCGCGCTTTTCAATAAAATCTATGCGGTCCAGAGGAGAGGCTGGAGCCACGTGACTAATTTTAGCATTGTCCGGTTTCGAGATAGGACTGACGAAGGGAGAAGCGAGAGATTTGGTAGAAAAAGACTCCGGAAATTCCAGCTTGGGTTCCTTGAAAGCTCGAGAGCGGCCGAGGGACGACATCGAAAGAGAAGGACTAGGAGAGAAATTGTACACAGGAATAGAAGGAGAATTGGGGTCGAGAAAGTCTTCGCCGTTGTCTCCGGGATCACAGAAGGTAGTGATGAGGTTTAACTTACTGCTTGGTCTTGGTCTTGAGACCTTTGACATCTCATTGCCAAATGCCGAAAGTTGGAGCGATCGGAGTCCATGAGGGCTCCCGCGGCTGGCGCTGTTGCTGGTAAGTGCCTGCTTAGTCGGGGTTGGTGGCAGGTCGTAATCGCTGGCAGACTGGCTGTCGTTCTGGTTATCTGGGGATCCAGCGTCATCGCCATCGATGCTAACAAAGCTACCGCGTCGAACGATACCTCCATTGCCGAATGAGCTGCCAAATACGTTATTGCTCATGCCAAATACGCCTTGGATTCCATTCGGGTTGAATGGAGTGGATGGGGCGCCAAAGGAGTGCCTAATGTGCCTAGCCTTCGCGATGGCGCTTCCTGCAACAGACGGAGCAGGCATTGTGTTGAAACCATTGATTGGCTTCTTGCACGGAGTGTCTGGCATATTCGACTTGCCGTTTCCACGGGGCATAATTTCCGGGTGGTGGTTGACCTTTGAGATAAGTCCAGTAGACATGAATGCAGCCGGGTTTGGTTTCGCCGATTTGTAGTTCTCGGGAGTCGAGAATGTATTCGAGCCAAACTCTTCCCGAGCAATGGTCTGCAAGGCAATAGGGCGCAGAGCACCCACAGGCAGAGACTTTGAGAAGTCCAGCTTTGGCCTCGGGTTCTCGCCGAAGTTGACGGGAACATGGGTTGGCGACTCATCTGGCATGCTAGAGCTTGACGAAGACGTAGTCAGCGTCCTAGATAGTGGGTGCTGTTTCTGTGTGGGTTGGAGGTTGAACATGTGCATCGACGGGTTTGGGAGGGCGGTTTGTGATGCGAATGGGCTATCACGAGCCATAGGAGGCATGAACTGGTCCAGGGAAAGCCGTGGCCTATTCTTTGGCGGGGTTGGCGTCGAGTACTCATTCGACAGCGAAGACAACTCGTATACTGCCTGTCTCTTTCCCCACGAAGAGCTCTTCTCCTGGCGCTGCTGTAGAGTCGACTTGCGCAGAGATGATGAGCGCTTCGGCATGCTAGAAAATGGGCTTCCTCCCGTAACAGATTGTGCCGAGAACTCAAACTCTGGCATATTTGTATCATCGTGGATATCAAATTTCGGTGATGACGTTGGTCCGTGATCAAATACATTGAAGTCACTGCCGAACGTCGCTGACCCGTGCAAGCTTCTACGCTTTGCTACTGGGCTTCCCAGACTAGCCTGGTCCAGGTTCATGATCGCATCACTGCGCTTCAACGGGCTAGATGTCGAAGTTGGCGTCGTGGCGCCATCGTGTGTCCCCTCCAATCTTGCCAGCGCTTGGTTGATTGGAGCGCTCATCTCAGGGTTGAGCGTATTCTTCTCGCGGTTCTGTGCCGCCATATTCTTCGATTCGGTAGGTCTGGTGTTCTCGCACTTCTTCATCTCGTATTCTTCTCGGAGGGTCACGCCGAGTGGCATTTGCGAGTTGAGGCGATTGTTGGATTCGCTAGTGGAGACACGCTTGAGTGGACTCCTCGGGGAAGTGCGCACTCTAGATGTAGTGGGTGAATTCTTTGCGCGGTTCGCTGATCGCAGCGACAGCTTCACGCTTGGTGGGAAGGGCTTCGCTAGCGGGGAAGGCCCATGGGTTGGTGTGCCAAAGTAGTTTTGGTGTGTCTGGCCGAGCCCCGAGGGCGAACCTGGGGATAACGGCGAGGGCGATAAAGGTGTCTTAGGCGACTGTGCGGGGGATCTCTGTGTCTTGAGGTTAAACTTGGATGGTGATCGCGACAGCGAGCGTCGCAAAGATCTTACTGCTGAAGTGACATCAACATGGCGAACATGTGTTGGCGATGGTAGGGTAAGCGTGCCGCCACCGCTATTCGAGTATGACATTGTATGGCAAAGCAGTAGATGGTTGGGTGATGTGGTTGGTATGAGGTATGAAAGAACGAGCGGTCTCGATCTTGCACTTTCAGGTTATGGCTCTCAGCTCATCGAAAATGGCGAGAGGGGGAGATGGTCTGATAGATGCGGGGTGGACATCCAAAGTAGATGTCAAAAAGCTTTGTTGGATGTGCTATTCGTCTGTTGGTTTGTTGGTTTGTGGGTTTGTCGTCGGTCTCTTTGTTGGAGGTCGGTATAGATCAAGGCAACAGCACTTGAGTCGTCTCTTGAGCGGCGACAGACTCTCTTGCTTCAAGATGTTGGTATGGTAGTGAAGGATGCTCGAAGGTGAGCGAGTGCGAAAGGCGGTTTGGAGTCAACGGGTTCAACGTGGCGAATGGGCGACATGCATGTATGGTTCTTCCTTCTGCCAGCACACAGCAGAGATGGTTGATCGAGCCAACAACTTAACTGCCTCATGCACCCCACACACGCACACACACACACACACAACACAACACCGACGCAACAACAACAACAACAACAACTGCTTCTTCTTCAACCCCCTCAACTCTCTCGTGAATCCTTAAGCGCGTAGTCGTATGCGCGCGCGAAGCAACATTCGGTGTGTCGAAAAAGTGAAGCTGGGGAGAAATGGGTGGGTGTGGACAGTTAAAGATCGAAATAGGAACCTTTCTTGAAGGGACAAGGCCGGGAACGCGACTTTCCCTACGCGGGTTGGCGCTAGTTGAGGCAGGGACGGGGGTGCGGGAAGCGTGTTAAGCGTAGTCCATGGAAGTCGCGACCTGGGATTGTTTACTATTGCACCGATTAGGACTAGCGTGTGTTTAGTTGTGTTTAGTCTTGGGTGCTTAGGCTAGTTTCTTGTCTACTGCGTCAATACAACAATACAACGTCAAACCCACGACGCGTTTATCTACAGCACTGGCACACAAATCCCACAAATCCCACAAATAAAACACAAAAAATACATAAGAATACATAAAACCAAAACAATGCCGCGACAGGCTTGCTGAAGATGAAGGACGGCGATTCTGAGGATTCTGAACACTCTGAACACTCTCCAGATAAATAAGACCACCTACCAAAACAAAACAACCAACATAAACAAATCTCACGCATTATCAAGCAAATCTACCCTCCCCGAAAGATCATCTAACATCATCTAACCATCATCTAACCATCATCTAACCATCATCTNAGCCAATAAGACGCGTCAAACATCCCCCCCCCCCCAACCCCCCCATCCCCATCTCATCTCGACCAACGCTTCTGCCGAGACACCTCCGTCTATTTCAGGCATCAGAATCCAGGGGCCGCCCCGACCGTCGGGTACACCCTAGGGGGGGCCCAAAGTACACGCCGCAAAAAAACGGAAAAAACAGTCGGGATCGACGCCCTCCTCCTCCCTGCACCCTTGCCCTCCCTCCCCTCTCCTGAAATGAAAATCTCGAATAGTGGTGGGCAGTGCGCGGAGGGCAGGTGGGAGATGGGCGCTCATGGGCGCTCGCCAGTGGACAGACACAGACACACGTCGCTCATCACCCACGCTCCGCCCTTTCCCGCGCCCCCCTTCCCTTCCCTTCCCTCGCTCCCATCCCCAGTTCCCACACCGCGCGCGCGCTCGCCCCCGCCACCGTCGGTCGATCCCCAGTCCAGTCATCATCGCTCCACCGCCGGTCAGCAGCGGCGCGCCAGGTGCCCACGGTGCAGCGGGCGCGAGTGAGACAACGATGCGATGGACGATGCGGCGGCGGCGGGAAGCAATCGATAGAGAGCACACAATCGATACACTCCCGATATCTCAACCCTCACTTTTCTTTTTCTCCCCCCCCCCCCTTCTCGCTATCCGCCTGCAGGAGACGTGTCGACAATCGATAAAAGCGATTGCGCGCATTGCGGGATGGGTGAGCCGACCGAACTGGCTGACTGACCTCGGTGACACGACACGATACACGCAGGGGCAAGACAAACGCCGGGCGGACGAGCATAAGGGACCCGACCACCCGACGTAACCCACGCAAGACACAAACTATCTTCTCCAAGAAATCAATACTTGGAAGCACATCACGTCCTGTACCTCCGAGTCTCCCGTAAAAAAAGATACAGTACCTACAAAAAGTATCGCCTGCCAATCTCCCATCCTCCCCCCCATCACCCCATCCCCGAAAAAAAAGGTACGGACCCGGAAGGGGGGACAAAATAGGGGACAGGGGGATCACGCGAAATTGTGCAGAGACGTTTTTTTCTTGTAGTCCATAATTTCCTTTTCGGACGATGCGTGTGGATAAGTGGGGTGCGCCGCGGCGGGGGGGGTCGGGAGATGGGGAGATGGCGGTCAAAATGACGGTGTGGACTTCTTGCTCGCCGCTCTTGGATGTGGCGAGGGTCTCAGTTACTTACCCCTGAATATTGGCTGTGTCTTTCGGTTGACTCTTTTTTTTTTGCTTTCGGAGGGTTCTGTGGGTTTGGTGATCCGAGGGTACGGGGGGGTTTTGTAGGTGGGATGTACCCGTGGTGGTGAGTACGGATGGAGGACGGATGGATGGAGGAAAGTCTTACTTTCGCTGTGGCGGCGCGGTCGAGTCGCGATAAGTCGGCGTGGGCTCGTATCGGGATACCCCTGTTGTCGGTGCTTATCGATTTATCGACGATGATGATGCCATGAAGGGTTTGGGGCCACCAAAATGTGCTCCACTGCGATTTACTACGAGCGTCAGACAATCGATAGTTGACATATTGCTCGGACTCGAGATGGAGTTCAATATTCTGTCCGTATTGTAAAAATAAAATCAAATTTCATTCACATAGATTGAATATTAAATTTAATTGTTTTTAAAATCACATGTTGATTTGTTATTTATTCATGTGGTTTGTTTGTTTATTTTGATGCTCTTAAAAATGTTTACTTATTTATTTGCTATTATTTTGACATAATATCAACCGAATATAAAACTAAACAAACCCCTTAAACAATTTCCAAGGAAAATATCACCACCGTAATATGTCGAGTTAAAAAATCACCATCTATCTGTTTCCTTGGGCCTTGAGCAATGAGAACGCACCTCATAAACATGTTCCATCATTGGGGGCCATTGGTGCATTGACCATACTGATCGATCGATCGCGCATAGACACTCACACTGACACCATCGCGTACCAACATAACAATCAGCCTCATAAACCACACTGTCCTACCCTACCCATGCCTCCCCATCCCCCAAAATGAGTCTTTCCAAGACCAACATTCTAGAACTCCAATTCTCGCTCCGGCAAGCTGTCATTGATTGCTCCGCGAGATGCCAATACCAGTCCGCGAAATGGGCAGCTGAGCTGCTTGATGCGCTTCCAGATGATGATTTGGGCTTGGACGAAACGTCCGTGACTGAGGTCTTTAATACGCAGACGGATCCGGTTGAGGCGCGGTTGGAGCGGGATGAGTTGCCCAAGTATTTGATGGCGAAGGCGTTGCTTGATTGCCACGAGTTGCGGCGTTGTGCTGCTGTCTACTTATCTACCAACTCCTCCGAGCATACTATTCCACTGCGGAATAATGTGCTCAACATCTCCTACGGCAAGCTTCCCGGGTCTGTATTTAGCAAAACCAGCCAGAAGGGATTATTTCTTGCATCATACGCTCTCCTACTCGCGGGCGAAAAGGAGAAAACCGAAGAGCTGGGCCCTATCCTTGGTCCCTCCGACACTGGTGCTGTCATCAACAAGCAGTTGGCGCCTCTCAAACGTATGTTGGAGACTTGGTTCGACCAGGAAGCAGAGCATAGGCAGAGCCAGGGATGGCTGGAATACCTGTATGGATTTCCACACTCCGTGAGGTGGTTCTGGGATTAACAGTTCGTTTCTCTCAAGGTACGGACTTGTTCTGGCAAAAGATAGGAACCATGATCTCGCGATAGAGTGGTTTTTGAAGAGCGTTCTGCTGTATCCGTGGAATTGGGGGGCGTGGCTGGAGTTGAGCTGTTTAATACGTGACGCGCAGCATGTGAGACTCCATCACGGCCCTATAATTCCAAACTAACAACTGCACAAAGCTCAACCAGGTGCAGTCTAAACTGCAACCGCATATCATGGCCTTTATCTTCTCGGTCCACTGTCGCCAGGAGCTGCACCAGTCCTCTACAGCCCTTCTTTCCGAGATATCCCAGCTTCAAAGCATCTTTCCCCACAGTCTTTTCCTTCAAGGCCGACGAGCCCTAGTATTCTACCGCATGAAAGGTTTGGATTCCCATGTCACCGCCTCCCCCCCACCTTCTAACACCACCGCAGACCTCCACACAGCACGCGCCCTCTTCTCCTCCATGCTCGTCTCCTCCCCCCTCTGTCTCGACTTCCTACACCACCACTCCAACATCCTACACACCCTCAACTCCCCCTCCCAACTCGCATTCATCACCCACCTCAGCACCTCCATCTCCCGCCACCGCCCCGAAACCTGCGTCGCAATAGGGAACTACTATTCCCTTACCCACTGCCCCTCCTCCGCCATCCAATCCTTCCGTCTCGCGCTGCAGCTCGACCGTAATTTCGCACCCGCGTGGACGCTGCTGGGGCACGAGTATTATAAGCTCGAGAACAGCCATGCGGCGATAGAGGCGTATCGGAGGGCGGTGGAGGGGGATGGGAAGGATTATCGCGCGTTGGTGGGGTTGGGGGTCGTGTATGAGGGGTTGGAGATGAGGGGGTTTGCGTTGAATTATTATCGGAGGGCGGTGGCGCTGAGGCCGGGTGATGGGGAGGTGTGGGGGATGGTGGGGGGGTGTTTGATGGGTATGGAGAGGGTTGGGCAGGCGATTGGGGCGTGGAGGAGGGGGGTTAAGTGTTGTGGTTTTGGGGATGGAAATGATCCGGTGGGTGAGTTTCGTGCTAGATGCAGACGGGTTGAGATGTTGTTCCAACTTGCCGAGGCGTATGAGAAAGTGCAGGAGCGGGGGGAAGCTATTAAGTGCCTGGAGGCTTGCCTGGATGAATCCGATAGGGAGGAGTATCTTGGGTATTTGGACGATCCCCTTCGATCCAAGGCTATTTTCGTTTTGGGTCAAGCACGACTGCTTTTGGCGCGGTGGACTGCAGCAGATGGCGACGATACGGGAGCTCGATCTCTGGAGGAGCAAGTCGATTAGGACTGAGAATTTGAGGGAGAGGAGCGGGATACGCTTTGTTGGTTTGTTGTCACGGAAGAGGAAAGCAGGGAAATAAGAGAACCCCTTATGTTCAGTATGTACAGCGCGACTATTTACAACCTATTCGAAACAACCGGAACTCCAAAACCAAAGCCGCAACCGAAAGAGTTCTAACAAATACAGACACTGGAACCCCATATCAAGACAGAATGCGACAAACTCCAAAACCAGCAAAACCAACTCCTCACATCCACAAACCGACCCAGCCGGTCCCTCCTCCGTCACACCCACAACCGATCCAGCCGGTCCCTCCCCCTCACAAATTAAGCGGAAAAGTAGGCACATCCTTCCCCCCCTTACTCACCAACCCCCTAGCCTTCATATGAATCGCCAGCGCCCTCAACCGATCCCTCAGCCTCCCATACTCCGCAAACTTGCTATCGATTCTATGAGCCTTCAGCAGCAGCGCGGCATTCTTACGCTGCAGATCACGTCCCGCCGTGGCACCCGTCCCCCCCAGGGCCTCGATCCGGTTCTGGATGTCGTTGGCGAGGGGCGTTACCTGGGCTCGCGCGCGCAGGAGGTCGGTGAGCGTGCGTTCGTAGGGGCGGAATTCGCTGTAGAGGTCGCGGCCGAGACGCCAGCAGTCGGTGGTGCTGGTGGGGAAGGGGGGGTCAGGCGTGAGGGGCGCGTAGGGGGCAGGGGAGATGGGCATGGTGGCGGTCTGGAGAAGGAGGTTAGGAAAAGCATGGAGAAAGTTTGAGAAGATGGAACGCACGGTGAGGTTGGAAATGTGTGGTAGCTGGTGGTGACTCGAGGCAAGAAGCGCGATGGGCGTTTGGCTGGGAGGAAGTCGATGAGTGGAAAGTAAAGCTTTTGGATATGTTGATGACGGTAGATAGTTTTTGGGGTGACTGAATAATCGCTTTGATATAACCCTATGGAAGCAGCCTCGAGGGTTCTTATACACCTCACATCACAGCTCCAGACTACAATCTCCAACACCTCGCGCTGCGCAATATGATACTCCAACGCACGAAACCCAACATCTCACGCCCATTTCATGATAATCCGGGCTACAACAGAGTACACCCAGCGCCTCTGGCCATCTCTTGCGGTCATGGAGAACACCATCACGCCGAAAACCTAATAGCGCTTTCAATCTGTAGAGTCCCAAAACTGCCTCGCCCGCCCGCGCTATTCTACCGACCACGACCATTAACGCTGGCTGCTCCCACACAAAAAAGTATAAAGTAGCCCGCGATCTCGTCCCCAACAACGGGCGGTCTGAGTTAGTTAAGTTATGGGTTGAAACAGAGACCATCGGTGTTGGTGGGGGTAGAGATAAAGTTTCATAGTATAACATCTTCTAAGCGCCGCCGACCCAACAACGTCTCACAACGCTCTTCTCCCACCAAACCTTCAACTTCCCGCGACCGACGTCATCAGTTTCGGGATCGTAGGTCTGACAGCGCGTAAACCCAACTTTTTATTTTGTCCACCTCCCCATCCGATGGCGTGATGGTGTTCTCCATGACCGCAAGAGATGGCCAGAGGCGCTGGGTGTACTCTGTTGTAGCCCGGATTATCATGAAATGGGCGTGAGATGTTGGGTTTCGTGCGTTGGAGTATCATATTGCGCAGCGCGAGGCAGTTTTGGGACTCTACAGATTGAAAGCGCTATTAGGTTTTCGGCGTGATGGTGTTCTCCATGACCGCAAGAGATGGCCAGAGGCGCTGCCGTGCATATACCCCCCAACCAGCTCAATTTACGCGCCGTGCATACCTCCCCCCCCACTTCCTCCAACATAGCCACAGCCGCAGACCTAGACGCCGTACATCATCTACGCCACAACTCATGGCCTACGTCGTTAGACCTTGAACAACGTAATTATTTTTGGTTCCTTTTTCCTGTGGTCGCCAAAGCCCTCGCCGAAACCCTTCCGTTCCCTCTTGCTAGCCTTCCGGAAGCTCATTTCCACTCCCCAAGCATTATTCCTTTTCACTGCGCTAACGTAAGCTAGGACGTACTTGGGCCAATGGCGTACTTGACCGCACATGACACTTTTTAAAAAATGCAAAGAGTGTCGACTGGCGCATCTATAGATACTCTCGTGGGTAGAGCGTCGTTAAATGCGACTCATACACATGCACTCATGCAGGACTTCTTCTGCGGTAAGTAGCCCACAAGTACTACCAACACTGGATACAGAAAGGGGCTACGCTTAATAGATTAAACGTCCATTTCCATGGTTCTTCTTTAGTGGATTAGATATTATATAGTGGTATCAGTATTCATAAGCACGTAATATATAGGTTTATGCAAGTCGCCTCCCCAAAGCCCCCTCCTGGTATGCACTATTACCATCCCCAGGGCGGGCACTTGCCGCATCCCTCGCGCTACTCGCGCTACTCTCGCTCGCACCCTCTCCACGTACACTACTGGCATCCCCCGAGCGAGCACCCGCCAAATCAACCACGCCATGCTGTCTCCTCTCCTCCTCCGAAGCATCGTATGCCGGCGGCCCCTCAGTAGTGTAGGTCGGCGGAACTCCCAATTCATACTCGGGCGCCGTATTGCACATCGACTTCTGGTCCTTCCTCGTCTTATGGCACTTCCTAATTCCCAGATACATATAGTAGACTAATGCCAAAAAGACAGGGATCCCAAGTCCGATCGCTAGTCCCAGCTTCATGGACGTCTTGCTCTTAGGGCTCTTAGGTGGGTGGATCGGGCCGCTGCACACAGCCTCGGAGGGGTTTTCTATTCCTGTTAAGCTCGTATAGTAACGGAAGATGGCGCTGCAGTTAAATCCCTCGATCTCACTGTGGATTTCGAGGCTATTGAGCTCGGTGATTGAGGACATGGAGACGCTAGGGTTAGGTGAGCGGTGGGTATATTTGGGGAGCAACAGGCACTTACGTGGTGATGTTGCCGGAGAGGCTGAGAGATTGGGATATAGCTTTAATCGGTTCTAGGCTGACATTTAATGGGATAGAGGTGCTTAGTTCGAAGATGTTGAGCTTGCGGAGTAAGGGGAAGTGGGTGCTGGTAAATATTAGCTGGATTAAATCGTGGCTGGCTAGACTGTTACATACGATCTAATTGTTCCAGCGACTGAGATGCCCGCAGCTTGTGACAGGCTCGGAAGACTAATATTCAGTGGATTTCCGTATGTGAGTATTCTTATATTGCAAGTATCATCACTAAAATCATTTGCTGACATTGTAGATAGCTGTGGCATAGACAGGCTATGACACCCGTTAGCACAGTGCTTCAGAAGTTCCTAGTAGCATTCGTACCTTGAGATGTTTCCTTGAATGTAAACTGACGTGGCATTTTGCAGCGCAGGAAAGCTGATATTCCATGGGTTGTTGTCAACACGATCAACGAGCAAGTAGTTACGAAATGAGACGTCTTCGCTAGAGTAGAATTTCCTAGATACTCTCACGTCTCCCCCGCTAACGAGAAGAGGGAAATTTAAACTAAAAAAGATAGATTCGAAACAGTAGACTCAAGTTGCTGCGTAAGGAACAGAACATACCTCTTGGGATTCCCAGTGACCCGCAGATCCATCGTGGTCTTCAAAGATGGAAAGTCCACGGCGCTGCCATCAATTCCATTAAGGAAGATATAGCCATCTACTGTAGTCAAGCTCGGAAACGAGACAGTTGTAAGTTCGGGAGCGCCATTGATATTTATAGAACCAGAGTGGTTCAGGTCAGGGAGCTCGATCGAGGAGATATATGGTGCGGGAATCGGAGTGTGGTAGCCAGAGTCATAGATATTGCTGACCCCCCCGGTAATGTCTGTAACCTTGGGGAGGTATAAGCGTCCTGTATAATTTGCTGCGATATACAAGGTTCCGTGTATCTCGGTGCAGCCCGCAAACCTTTCGTCTACCCCATATTGACTCGAGACAGCGTGGTCGCCAGAAGGATAATCATCATTTATAAAATTGCAGAAGACAGCCGAGGTATCTATTGAATTTATGGGTTAGCAAGAGCATGAGCTATAAATAGAGACTATGTAAAAAAACCCGGCTATAGCCTACCCGAAACAGCGAGCGCAAAGAGAAGCAATCGCAGACTCGTCGTCGTCGCAAACCGTGGGAGCAACATCATCATTCACTCCCGCACAGCAAAAACGCGATCACAAACCATCAAGATCAGCAATGTGGGCGTGCGCCCCAGCTTTATTCCAAAGCGTGAAATTCAAATAAAAAATAGACCTGTCTCGCCCAGGCAGCAGCTTTTGTTACTGCTTGGCGAAGGATGCATTGCTACATTTTATGAGCCTGGCAAGGATAGCAAGGCTTGGGGAGGCCCAACTGGGCGACTAACAACACCGACAGGGTGGAGTATAGGTCTCGTGTGTTGGGTTGGAGTTATTTTAGCCCCAAGTAAGTTGGAGGATGCAGTTCAACGACACCGTGGCTGAATCTTGGTCGTGGCTGGCTGGTACACTTTACCCTATGCACTGATTTGGGTGCCAAGGCTGAGACTTACCATTTATGCAACTTAATACGAATGTTGGAACTTCACAAATACTATCGCATACTCGAGGCAGCGTTAAAGCTCTAACTCCAGCAATCCATGTACGGTTAAAGTACAGGCGGCTGCACGAGGAAATACAAAATGTAACCCTACTAGCCAAATGAATTATTATTAGAGGCAATTCCGGGAAAGGCCGAGGCTCACTTGGCGCGCCATTAACACAGCACCAAGATCTCATATGAACCAGATCTCTCCCCACGATACTCTCATCTCCAGCACACATCCCAGGAATAAGAAAAGTTGCCCTCACTAAAGTCATCATGGTAGCACGGATACTATTCGCCCAGGCCGCTCTAGCGGTTCTATTCGCTTGTGCGCAGGCTAGCGCGCAGACAACATCCGTCATACCCATGTTTATCCTCGACTCTGTGCCGCTCAGCCTCGATGCGTCCATCGTTGCAGTGAGTCCAGTGCCGACTTATACATATCATAGCATTGTGACATACTCTGTCGACTGCCCGAAACCCTCATCGCCTGCCAACAATGCTTGCCGCGCGCAGTCCATCTATCCAGCTGAGGTATGGCATACGGATGGCTCCATGTGGGGTGGGACAACGACCGCTCGCGCTGACGATAGCACCACGGCTTGGGTGTGTGATCTCGGAACTGGGAGCGAGGGGGGAGTGATAGATGGACCATCTTGCGTCAAGAGCATCACTGCTGCTGGTGGGGCGGTGAGAGTCGAGACAACGTGGCTGGACAAATGCTATGTCTTAGCGCACACCGTGCCTCTGCTGATAACCGCAGGCGCCGAGAAGCTGCCCGGCCAGTATTACGTGACGGATGGGGTGTCGCAGTTACATTCGGTATATGGCTCTGTAAGGTCGTCTATTGGCTGTGCGGCAGGCTCAACGACGGCGGTGACAAGTACAGCTTCGACGACCACGACTGGAGGTGGAGCCGGTGCCACAGGAGGCACAACACAGGCTACTGCGACTCAGGGTCAGGGTTCAGATACGGCGGCGGGAAGTTCTAGTTTTAGCCCAACAGCTACAGGCGAATCATCGGGTACTATTACGGAGATGTCATGGCTGATGACAATTGGTGCTGTTGTAATGTGCTTAGTTATTTAATAGTTTGATAACCTAAGAAAGTGGCTTTTGGCTTGAAACGGTATTTAAAAGGCCGCTCTTGTTACCAGAGCGATCGCCGGCTACAGCTACTCCTATTGCGAAGCATATATATAAGCAAAGCCCTAACCCTAACCCTTTAGATAGGAGCTTAGTACTCAGCTTAATAACATAGTACATCACACTAATTTCTTGTTAGTATATATTCGTGCCTATTATTAACTTCTTCTATCCTGAAACTAGTAATCTTTCTCTTAAGGAGATTGACTATCTCTTTGTGGGTGGTGGACATGCCACGGCAATCAACAGAGAAGAAGTTGGCCAAAAAGAAATGCTAAAAGATGATGACCTTGTCTATGTAGAGATAAAATAGCGGCAGCTATTAATAACATCTCAGTACTTTGTAAATATTTGTTAATTTAGGAGGAGTCTTCTGAGCGCAGCATGATGAGCAAGACGGTTTAAACATCTTCTGAGACTCAGATGTTTTTATTACGAATTATTCCCTCGACACCTTGTAACTCGTCGATAGAAAGAGGTGATTGCGGTGTAAGAGCTAGTTTTTGCTCAGAATCTGCTATAACTTTACAGTTTCATTGATACTCTGTACTGTATGTGTTCCGGCCTAAGCACAAGATCTGCCCACTCGTGAGGTGGCCGACCAGCTTATGAGCGGGCCAGCCCAACCGTGAGAATCCTAACCACAAGTAATTAGAAATAGAAGTAATCAATTAATCTATATAGCTACGTTCCCTGTTATATCTGCATATGCTTGTCCCTCTGCATGGAACACATAACTCAACAGCTGTCACAATATCTGCGTGCAACTACGAACTGTGGTGATGTACATCCAACTGTCACATGGCATTCGCGCTTCTTCTGTGACCTCCTTCCAATGCACCTCGAATAATGCCGTCTTTCTAGGTGCTCCGTTTTATAAGCTGCTGCCGTAACGGGTATTGATGCCACTAGTGATAACCGCCTTGGAGACCAGGTAGTAGTCGCAACCGTACTTGCTGCCTTCGCGACCGAAGCCAGAGTGCTTGACACCACCAAACCTACGACTAGTTAGTATACCTCTTAACGCCTTAACAGAGAACAGAATAGAGACTTACGGTGTAGTAGCATCCGAAATTACACTAGTGTTAACGGCCACCATACCAAACTCGAATCTCTCGAAGATACGGTAATATTGTGACAAGTCCTCGGCATCACTCTTGACCTTGCCGTTCTCGGCAGTAATAAATTTGCCAATGTCGACCTTGTTCTCAACAATGAGGTCGAAGAACTTCGCAGAATTCGGCTACGAGCGCGGCTAGGCTGTGCTCTCTAGGTGAGGAAGGCGGCGGATGCTGCTTGGATGGCGTCGTTCAGGTCGTCAGTGTTGGCCTTAGGACACAAGCCAATGACCTCGTCGGTTACGGGGTTGCGGATCTGAAAGGTTGTGCCGGACTTTGATGACACCCACTGGCTGTTGATGTAGGACTTCTCAACGAACAAGCTGGGGTCATCTAAGGACGAATAAAATGAAGCCATTATGATTATGGTGTGCGGTAAAGGAAGGTATCAAGGAGGCAACAAGTTCAAGATTTCATGTACAAGAAAATTGCTGACACAAAGATGAAAAGAAACTCTAGTCATCTGGCCACCATTACTTAAAGGAACTACTTGTATTAAACACATTAGACAATCTTCGTGGCATCGTCTTTCAGAAGTGTCCGAACTCGGCCGGCGCGGTGAGTGGTGCTCGGTTGGGAACCCCAAATCACTCTAACTTCTCCACTCTCACTCTTGGCCGTTTCCCGCTGCTACGGGGTCATGAGAAAGAGTTGTGAGTTGTGAGTTGTGAGTTGTGTAGACTTTCTCCGCATCTTTAACCTCGATGTTTGGTGTTCAGGGCTCGGGAACTGCATCCGAGCACCCACTTTTCATCGGCTATGGACCCGATCCAGGAAAGGTTGTCGGCAGCCAGAGGACAACCAATCCCATTACAACTTGACTACTTGAATTACTTAACATCAGCTGTATTTGAAATACTGAATAACGCTCTTAATTTCATCCTGAATATTACAGTATCCTCTTCACTCTTAGCCTCTATCTACTACTGTGTCGCATAATTCTTGCGCAGAAATACAGAAGAGAGCCCTCATAAGCACCCTCTTCGCCGTTCTTGTGAGGCATTCCTCACACTGCGCAACGACTTCACAATAATGTTAAAGATATGCATTTTCCACGTCGGAACGGAGTACTCGTCGGAAAGCTGATCAATTGAGGTAGGCCATAGGGTGCGGGTTAGGAGTTAGCCTGCCCGATGACAGAGCGAGAAATAGTTCCCTGTAATAATAATGCTCCAAATTTAATGCGGGGTAAAACGCGGGGAGGAGAACCAACATAGTTTTACGCTTTAGATATAGCAGAGGTGTTTTTATCATTCGACCTAGAATTTACGTATAGATCCACTTGTAATTACGTAAGGTGAGAAGCATTTATATAATGGTCTTTTAGACAGTGCTTAGCTATGGATGAGCGACTATTTTTTATCTAGGACCAGCTTTGCATAGAATGGCTTAAGCATATTAATAAGGAAAAGAATAAATGTGTCACACACTAGCTACAAAGTGTTTGCTTTGGAGGGCGTTTCCGAGCCAGTTATCGGTTTATCTGCTCCTGCTCTACTTTCCGGCCTTTAGACAACTTCAAACTCGACCGTACCCCAGCCCTCGTACGTG
Source organism: Pseudogymnoascus sp. BL308 (assembly GCA_001630595.1). Taxonomy (NCBI): domain Eukaryota; kingdom Fungi; phylum Ascomycota; class Leotiomycetes; order Thelebolales; family Thelebolaceae; genus Pseudogymnoascus; species Pseudogymnoascus sp. BL308. The sequence goes on along the minus strand of LMYD01000157.1, from coordinate 59,614 downwards.
CACGACCAGTGACCCGTGCCATCCATGGGCATCGCCTTTAAGCAGCTGCCTGGCATTACAATCTGTCCGGGCAGAAGCTCGACGTTGAAATGGGAAAGCCGGTTGACTAGCCACGCAACGGCGGCGAGTGGGTTTCCGAGAATGTTGCTAGTGTTGCCTGACATGATCTCAACGTCGTTAAACTTCAAGTAGCCCCGGGCGTTGCTTAGATTGAGGTCTTGAAGCCGTCGAGGAGTGCCGCCAAGGATGATGGCACCAGTGGATCCGTTGTCTGCAAGTGTATCCTCAAGAGCAATAGCCCAGTTTTGTACTCGGGAGTCGATAATCTCGACGGCAGGGAGGGCGTAGTCAATAGCGTTGATAACGTCGGCAATGGTAACATTAGGGCCTTTGAGGGGACCTTTGAGAACAAAGGCCGGCTCTAGCTCAACGTAGGGCTTGATGAAATTCTTCAGAGGGACCTTAGAACCCTCGTAGATGAAGGAGCTGGCCATCAGGAAGCCGTAGTCAGGGTGGTCGACGCCGAAAGCATCCTGCATGACCTTAGCAATGTTGCCAAGCTTGTATCCAACCATTCGGTCGCCGTTCTCGAGAGCGATTTCAACGCTGATTTTCTGGATCTCGAAGGCGCTCTCGAGATCGAGGCCGGGGTACTTCTTAGCCGGGGGAGGAATGGGCGCCTGGTTGAGACGGGCGGTGCGCAGGGAATCGGCAATCTCGCGTAAAACAATGGGGTCCATGGTTCGTCTCCTCGGATTGATGTGATGTTGTGAGTGATGCGAGTGGTGTATGGGTATAGCGTAAGGGCCAGAGCAGCGGGGCTGAGGACGCTTTGTTAGGATGAGGGTTCTTTATGGGGGATTAAAATTGTTCCAACTATAAGGGAGAACATGTCACATCTACAACACGCTATAGTCGCCCCTTTATACAGATTACGATATATTCAGAACTCGATACATAATCTGTTGTCTTCCACCCCAAGTTTCCGATTGAACCAACTCCTTTGGGATAAATCGGAAGAGACTCGGTAACCAAATCCGAGATATGCAACATAACGGAGCCTGTCGGGAGCGAGAATTAAAAGTCTTGGGGACAGGGAGCAGCCGAGCCTGGTCGAGACTAACACAGATGTCGTAATTCAAAGCTGGTAACCATACTAATATGGCTAACTAATTGAGGGGTAACCTCAAAACGAACCACTGTCACTTAGAAGAATGAGGACCTAGCGGGGCTCTTCGGTACTTTACTCCGAGCCCTCGGCTTGATCCCGTCAAACCGATCGCCGCCCGCCGCAGATCCATTGCCGGGATAACATCGATCGGCTGGTTAAAAAGCCGACTCTTTATAGGGGCTCATAACCCAAATAAAGTTTTATCATATTTTACCCCTTGTCGGCCTTTTCCCTTCTATATCAACACGTCTTAATCGTCACAAGCCCCGGCAATTGCAAAGATGACATTCATATTTTAGAGCGCGCGTAGGCAACGCCATGAGATTACCTGCTCCGTTCATTCGGATTTCGAGCCCATGTACAACACCGTCACCGAGCTCAACAAGGTTTCAAGAATAATCCAAGACATCAAACGTGACAAAGCAACATATGAAACGGGTAATGACAGCAGTAGCAACGGCACTGCTTCTGATTTGTGCGGACAAGAAATTGCCACGACGTTTCATGGCGAGCAGTCTATGGGCTCTGGAAAGCAAATCCAACCGCAACAGCCGTCGAATCACCAATTCCAGGTTCCGCAGCTAAGCGTCGATCTACATGAAATCGGCCCGCACATGCAGAACCTGATCTCCAGCCAGACCCTCGGTTACCCATTGGCTTCGGATCTTTTCATGAACGACAATACTTTTGAGCCTCTCGGGCTCGTCAGAGCTCTGGAGACCAATTTCGTTGGGCGCAACTGGCACGAGAGCTGGTGGGACACGGGTGATCATATCGCCGCGGACTTTGGGAATGTCGATCGTCAAGGGCAATAGACAAGGTTTCTTTCTGTTCGTTCTGAGGCGCCCTGGACCTAGAATGTTCATGAGGATCCTTGCGATCACTCACTTATTGGGTTCTGTGGGGATTGACTTGAAATAGATCCGAGGCTCAGGTCGTACACGCGTATGAAAACAGAACCCCAGCATTTCGACCCTAAATTTTTGCAACTGGGGTAACGGTAATCATATGCGAGAGTTCTCAATCTGGCATGGAGCTTATGTATCTGGAGGCAACTCAAGAAGCACTAGATGTGCTAGACTTAGTGAGTCCGTCGATCCTAACCAGAGTTAATACCCATCAACTTACCTCTATAGAAAATCTTATACGGGAAATTGTGCATCTAGCCCATTTTGAAGGACATACAATCGACGTCCTCATGGCACTCGTGCTAATCTTGCGATTCGAGTACAAGCCGAAGAGGGGGTTGTTGCGCATCTCTGCCGAAGGGCTACCGTTTTTGCTGTAATATAGTCACACAACCTTAGCACTGCTTCACTGTAAATTTAGGTAGTAATTACACAGTAAGAAATGCAGAAATGTATACTTAATTGTTATCAACAAGTAAAACACTAATTCCTCGAGTACTTCTTCCACATTGTTTCTACACCTCCCTATAATTATCGGCCTTCTCATTCAGAACTCGTTGACGAATAACTTCATCTTCACTACTGCCAGATTTCGAATCCACCCTAATGCCACCAGAAATTTCCTTGCCTACAACATCGTGCTTAGCATCCCACTCCGCAAGCTCGGAATTGGGAACCTTGTTCAATTTGTGGGTTTGGGCGCCACTGTCCAAGACAATAACTGTTTGGCGAATGGCATAGTCTCCTCGCTTGGGGAGGAAGTGCGTCCAGACCCAGTAGTAGATACCGCAAGCTGCGAGACTAGATAACTTGTCAGTAAAATATTAGGGGAAATGATCGAAGCAAACCTACATTCCAATACCAGTAAGGCAATATGTAGCATAGAAGAAGCTGACACTGCCCGCATAGATTCCACCTGCGGGAGGAACCCACTGTGAGATTTTGAATTAGTGGAAGTTCGGTCTTGAACAAGGGAGAAATAATTACAGGCATCACGAGAAGTATAATTTGAATTGCGATGTAGAACAGTAATACCACGTCCCAGGTTTTGAACTCGGGGCTGTCGGCATTGATGCGCTTACGCTGGCGGCGGATAAGGAATACTCCAACTGCGACAGCGCCAGTGAACACCGCATCTGGGTACGATTTCAAGTCGACGACTGGGATAAATGTTAGTACAGAGCAGAAAGTAAGGGCGAGATGAGTCTTACGGAAATCAAAAGCGTCTCCGAATGGAGGGGCGAGAACCATCAATAGTGTGAGGATGTATTTGAAGGCATATGGCCCGAGTGGCGTTCCGAATGGTTGGGTCGATGCCCAGAATGCTGGGTATGGGAGTACACCTTGTCTGAATCAATGTTAGTGAGAATAGAAATACATTGATAAATGCTGGGAAACTTGCCGTCCACATTCACGGATAATACGGGAGGAACCAATCAAGTTTGACACGAGGTTGCCGAACGATGATAGGAGAACAAGGAAGTTCAATCCTCTAGCAGCATTGCCTGGACCGAAGACAGCTTCGAAGAAAAGAGCAGCGACTCCAGTGCCCGATTCGAGGATGTCTTGCTTGGGAACTATGGGTCGACATTAGTATTGGCAGCAGTTATGTGAAAGGCTATATAATTGATTACCTGCAGCAAAATATGCAATGTTGCAGAGCATATAAAGAACAGCGACAATTGCGAGTGACAGGGCACCTGCCCATCGAATTGTTCTAACTGGTTTCTAAGAACTTTGATCAGCTAGGCCCTGATACCAGAGTGAAAGACCTACCTTGATTTCATTGACCATGTTGAACGAATTGGCCCATCCTTCATAAGCATAGTTTACTCTGACAAGAGCTCTCACAACACCAGAAGCATCTCCGGTGGCGCCTGCGAAAGAATCTCGGAAATTTGCTCCTGGGTCAGGAATAGATTTGACGCGCCCTCCAAGAACGACGAAGCCAGTTATGCTGATGCTGCGGGAGATCAGTCACTGTTTTGAAGTAGGTCTATTGGGGAGAAACGTACAATACCAGGGTGAGGACTTTGATAATACCAACGAGGTTGGAAAAACGGAGAGACCATTTGTTGGAGATGATGACCACTACAATTCGAGAGTCAATATTGAGAAGCAATTCCTTGCGCCATTGTCAGACTAACCAACTGTAGCAAGACTGAAACCAGCAACAGCAACGCCTTTGGATTGCCATTCAGTAGGCTCAGTGCCAGCAATGCGAAACGTGTAAGTTGACAAGACTGTTCGTGAATTAGCTGCTATTGAGTCAAGTGAGCCCGGGAGCGTGACATACCAATCGCATTACTGCTGCTGAATGCCAGTAGGATGTTCAACATGGCATAAGCTGTAGGAAAGAAGTATTTTGGTCGAGGGTAGGCTTGCTCGAGATAGACTACTTGTCCTCCGGAACGACTGGGAAAGTAGGATGCAAGTTCAAGATAAGTAGTGAATCCTGCAAATGCGATCAAAAGGCCAATGAACCAGAAGAATAAGCTTAATCCTACAGAACCAAGCCCGCTGAGAATTGACCCCGCTACATGTAATTAGAAATTGTATTTTCGAGATTTAGAAACAAGACAAAAGCATACGGGTGGAAAACACCCCTGTTCCTATCATTTGACCAATGTTGAGGAATATGACGGTGAGCCAGTTGATTTCATATCCAAGCGGCGATTCCTTCTCGACGGGTGCGCCAGACGCTTCCTGGGAGGATGGCTGAGCATCATTTCCGGCAGTTTCTTTGGTGTATTCGAGATTACCATCGCGAATGACCGACTCTTGCGACTCAGCATGTTGTGTAGCCAGGTATTGCTGTCCCGACTTCCTGGCGTCTTGCCAGAATGAAGCGAAACCCATCTTCGTTGCTGGCGTGCCGTTGTCCTGAGCACTGCGCTTCGAGCTAAAGGTCGTTTCTTAAACTTCAGGATACTCTCTGCATTTATGACCTCTCGACGTGGCACCCATGACACCCTTTGGCGGTCTTCGCCTCATTGCGCTATTGCCCAGTAAAAGACGTGATCTAATGTCCTGTCGTACAGAGATGATACTGACCAGAGCAGTTAACTATACATTGGATGCTTCAGATCGAACTGCCCGTTTGGAAGGCCAAGGTAGAGCTGTAGACATCCTGTCAGGGCCAAGAAAAACTAACTGGCAATGGGTTGCAATTTAATTTTAGCTGTCAGTTCTGCTGATAAGTCATAGGCGCGATTGCACTGTCAATTCGTGTCGCGGCACTTGGCACCTTCCCGATGGGAGTTGTGCCAAGTACCGCGAAGTGAAGGGGGCTGACTATTCGCGATAATGCTTACAGATTGCACCATAATGCCTATCCTGAGGCATTGAAATCTTCTTATCGTTCCTCGACTTGAAGATGGATCCAAAGAAGAGGTGATTGTTAAATAATTTGGGGGCTTTCCCAGTTAGGAAATCACGAAATCTCAAAATAACTTGAATTCGCACCAACCAGGTAGGTGGCTACTTCGACACAATTGCAGAAATCTCCACACAGAATTATGGCAATATAGGAAATAAGTGCTCTAGAATTGTACTTTATGCTTTCTGAGTTCTCTGGACGAAATCTCTCATCGACAACTTTCCGAACGGTTTATATAATTGATGGCAAACTAACTGGGTATTTCATTCCACTGTTTCGAAGTCCGCTGCGGACGACAACAAACAAACTCCGGAGGGAGTAATGTCATTAACTTCTACATACGGCCACAGACCCAAGAGGATTGTGCATCTCCGCCAGAGATGTTCGTTGAATGAGACGACTTTGAAGTTTCTGTTGATGAAAACATCATTAGTATTTATATCCCGTACGTGAACTAACTTTTGGCTACGGACAAAGGCCTAAGGTCAAACCCCCTTTAAACAGGGCCAGGCGTACCTGGGCAAAGTCCCACTGCAACGCGCTATTCGGTTCACCAATGGGAGCTCTGAATAGAATATGCATTTGGCAAGTCTGGAGAAAGTCAACGTCGTATAATTTGACAGCGCCTTCCACCACGCCGCGCTGGGGGTGACAAGTCGAGCTTCATATTCAAGCTGCTCCCCGTCGTCCTAAGCATTTTGGATATGCTGCCCAAAGAGTTGATTCCAAGACTAAACTCGACCTTAACTTCTTACATATATATACACGTGGTGAGTTTTCTCTTGTACACTGTTTTTTGCCCCTAGCGAGCTGGATGTCAGATGTTGGATAAAGGTATGAAGACATGAAGAGATAAAGGGCACAAGCTGGTTGTGTAGTCTGATTCGGGGCCTCTTCTTGTGTATGTTTGGAAAATATTTGCGTGCTAGCGAGGCCAAAGAATATCCATAGTGGTTTTCTTACGAAATTATACACTGCAGTTCGATCCTCAGTATGCTCCATCTACTCCCCATCAGTACTTATTGGAGCATAGACCATCATCTAAGTCCGTCTATACCACGAACTTCACCGACCAGACCCGTTGTATCACCCCCTGACTCGCGGGTTTTGTCTCCTTTGTCTCTTCTATCGAGTTCCATTGTCGAAAATCCCTCATTCTCATTCTCAGCAGCAACCACCCTTGCCTCCCTGATTAACCGCTCAGGGTTGAAGAAATTGAAGGTGACAAGGGAGATAGTCATCAACGTCCCTTCCAAGGCAATTGAAAATCTCTCGCTTGTTGCCAGATAGCCTCTCCATCCCTGGAGTAGCTCCATAGATCGGTATATGCCACGTATCACCATACATGTCACCGACAGCATGGTCGCAGACGACAATATCAGCAACGGTCGATTCCTCAAAAGCACCTTCCTACCGCGGTAAAGTACAAGCTCGTAGAGGGTTACAAATACACAGGTTGAGACTAGTTGGAAGATTATGCCGGTGACCATAATAGTAGTAGCCGTCGTCGTGTCCTCTTCTTTGCTAAAGGCAGCTCCGGCCATACCTCCACCAATACCCTGCAGGAGCAGAGAGAAGAAATCCACTGTCAGAAAGATAATCAGGTAGAGCTTGGGTTTCAGAGGTGATGCGTTATAGCCGATGACTGGGATCATCAGAGCTAAGATGGTATAAATTCCAGCAGTCGTGAAAGCAGGAGCTGATTAAGAAGTTAATGGAGAGGTCGTCGGGGGGTTTTTTTTTGAGACTTACCCATAATCAGGGATGCAAGCTGAGCTTCGAACGACTGAACTGAGTAGGGACATGCATACGAGGCAATGCGCGATACCCAACCTGACAGCTCGCCGAGAGCACCTAGCACAAATGTGATGAGCCAGAGCTTTCGGAAGTGAGAGACTTGGTAGCTATGTGCGACCAATACACCGAGGAAGATGACGGAAAAGATGATGCCAGCTGGAAGTGATGGTTGGTACCCGAATGGGTTGGGGATTCTGCGGTTCCAGGCAAGACATGGTGGGATTTCTGGAAGCTCGGTGCTCATTGCTATGGTCTTAATACAGAATGAGAGATGCGAGAATGGTTGATTTAATATGTACTATAAGATGAGGTTTGGCAAGAACGAAGGGCTGTCTGTATGAGATTTTGAATTTGGAAATTGAAGATATACCGAGAATTAGGGAAGTAGGAAAGCTCAAGATAATGTAGGAATGTAGGTGTAAATAAGCAAGGGTAATGTTAATTTGGACAACCGTGAACAGTATGCTGTTAGGTGTGCAACAACGCACTGTCGACACCAGTTACTTTGGATTATCAGCGTATTTTTCTTCTGTCCAGCAAAACAGCACAACTTATCTCCACATGAATCTCAAACACTGACAATAATATGGGGACAGTAGATCAGCAGGTGAAAAGGACCAATAAGGTTCTATCCACTTCTACCTATCGACGAATGTGGTAATAATAGTAGTTGCGCGCTTCTACCTGTCAACGGCGCATGATCCCTGCTCATGCATTGAAGTGTTGTCCATAGGCCTCGTAATCTTGGGGGAAAGATAGACCAGCTGGAGCTTAGGCTGAAGGCATACTCTGCATGATGAGGCGGCAACATCCGAATTTCAGGCAAGGGAGGCTGGAGCCATATAAGATGAAAGACATGGGCCGTCACTGGATGCCAAGAGGGTGCGCTGTTTGTACAGAATAATGTAGGTCTACGTTCTATCCTTGACTAGTGACATTTGCGTGCACAGTTGTATTCGTGGACAGGTAGAATTGGCGAACTACTATTATTACCACTTTTGTGATTACTGCGTTATTATTGCATGCTTGGCTTGATTTCCATATCTAAGGTACCATGATGATTCGCTGGTTAGTTTACGGCCGTATTTGTCCCCCCCCTTGAATGTCTTCAACTCTGTTTCAACACAACACAAATAGCACAACCAGATATCAGAAGTTGTCTTTGTCGTAGGCGCTCATTATTAGGTCTTGTTACATAGTATGGGTTTTGGTCTATGATGCAATACAAAACAAGAAGCACCAGTAAGATTACAATCGAAATTCTTGAACAGAACCTTTAGGAGCAGCGATGTATATGACTTTTACTAAACCGTTACGAGTACACAAACAATGCCTAGGAATTATTTAACATCTAATCTACTATTATTTGCCAGTTATCAATCCGGCAGATTGCCCATCTCCCTTTTCAAAAATGAAATTTCTCTGCCTACATGGAAGGGGAACCATCTCCGAAGTCTTGGATGCGCAACTTGCTCCTATCTGGGAATGCACTCGATCAATACCCGAGTTATTCTATTTGGATGGCTAGATCAAGTGTAGGGAGTCCGATGATATGTCACCAATACACTGCAACCGGGACAACACTCACAGCGAGAAGCCGTTCTGCTATTCTCGAGCCAACGGGAGTTACATTCCAACCACTGCATACCAGTGAAGAGCCACGAATGATGGACTAGTCAAGCATGAAGCTGACCCCGTCACCATAGGCGTAACCGCTATCTCCTCAGCTCCTTCTCCTGCTACTACAGCAAACTGACCACGTAACAGCTTCAAGCCACCTTCGAACTAATCACCAAGACGACCCTCCTCGACGGCCCCTTCGACGAACTAATTGGCTTCTCCCAAGGTGTCACCCTCGGCGCCTTCCTGCTACAACACCTAGCTAGGACCACCTCCTCTGCCATGCCACCCTTCAAGCTCGCCATTTTCACCTACGCCGCTTGTCGTTTGATCTCTGAACTCAGCCTACGAAGCCAGCCTCTGCACGGTGACGGGGCAGGTTCTCGTGCGCGACTGGGTTCCCGGCGACGCAGCCGATGAGGAGGAGGTCAATGACTATCTGGAGCCGCTGATATATGGGATATGGCGGCCAGGCGGTATCATCCAGCGCACGAGAAGACCCGCATGCAAGTGTCGACGTTGAATGTGACTCGGACAGTATACTGCAGGGCCGACTGCTTATGGAATCATGTATGAATAAAGGGTCAGGGTAGCTGAGTTAGAAATAAGCCTTGGTGATGTTTACACAAGTATCACATACGACCATAGACTCAAGAGAATTGGGCATCCCGTGCGCTGCCATATACAAACTTGCGTGACACCTGGACAATAGTTTTGATTGTACCAATAGATATAGTGTAGAATATAAGCTTCTTGCCGCCTCGGGGGTGATCCTGGGGTAAAAGTGAGGAGCAGGTGAGCCGGGAGGTGTGCAAGGTGAGAAGGGTAAGGCGCATCCATCCTTCGTGTCGGTTCCGCATTAGTTTCGCGTCGGTTTCGTAATAGTGCTGGAGTCTGGCTATTTTAGCTTACGTACCTTATTTGTGTGCCTTGCTCTTCAGTATCCATGATTTGCTTTATGCGAGCTGTACTTCCACCTTGCCGATAAAAATGAAGGGAGCAAGAAGTGGAATATTGTATGGAAGGATGACGACGGCACACACTCATTTACCACTCCTTTTTTTTTAGTGCAGTTTGTACTTTACAGGACTAATCCTTGGATGGCAGAGACTTTGGTAGTATCTGCTCACTATCACTATGTTCTCTGGTACGCATAAAAATAAAAATGGTTATTATTATAACATGAAAATTCAGTGCCTGCAAAATAGCACTTTGTTAATGAGCGGAATAGGTGCAATGTATGGCTGTACTATATTCTAGAGCAACTGGTAAAGCCTTCCTCTGTCTACAGCCTACATCTAGTTACATGTCTCTCTTAAGGTATATGGCATGCTCATTTATATGTTTAGGTCCGTTGTTTACCTGAGGGAGAAAAATAGCGGCCTTGAATCTGAGAGTCAAATGTGTTTTGTCAGCATTGTGGTTTCTCCGCACGCCAAGCGTTTTCTGCCCCACATATCCATGAGTTGTGGTATCTCCGACAGGGATCTGCCAACAACTGCAGAATTGGGCGGGGTACCCCAGATTTACCTCCGCACCAGCATGCACTACACCGCACAACTTCACCGATAACCGACGACCGCGACGACAACGACTACAGCAGCCTCAACGACTGCAACGACTGCAGACTACAACTACTATAACGAACTACACGACTACAACGACCACAACGACTGCAGACCAACGACCACAACGACAACTTCACCAGCACCTGCACCAGTGCCACCACCATCACCTCAACTGGCACCTCACAAAACCCGCGTAATCCCGGCCTCACTCAACCGCGGCGGTGCCATCTGCTTTAGTTATGACCGAACTCGACTGGATGCACTTTACTGCGCCCCAGACTCGGCGCAAACGTGCAGAGCTAGTCTGCACTGCCTGCCATTCAAAGAAGACTAAATGCGATCTCCAGAATAGGACAAACCTTGGCCACCATAACTGTACTAGTTGTAGCACTCAAAATAGAGAATGTTGTATTCGTCCAACTAGACGCGAAAAGCGCCAGAGGACGCCCGCACGAGTCACAGGTTCGATCTCGGCACTACCCCCGATGCCATAGCCGACAGGGATACTGACATCTTGCAGAACCTTCAGCTCCTTCCAACATTATGCAGACACCCGAGAGTATCCGACACGGCCATTCTTTATCAGAGCAAGTTGAAACATCAACTCATATCTCCAACCCAGACATTGGAGCGATAAATCGCCCATCCCCTACAGCAATCGGCAACTCCGCAGCCAAAAGATACCAGGACTCAATTCACCAACAACAGAACCAAGAACTACCAAGTTTCTCAGATAACTTCAACCAACAACAGAATGACCCACTAGGTGGTCAAGCCAACTTCCCAGCTGCTCCTCAGTCTCAAGCAAGCAACGAACATACAGAGACAGGAGAGGCACACACGGGTGATGTAGATACCGGGTTTCTACAAATATATGGTCTTGAGCATCGACGTGAAGCCGAGAGCCACGCCCTTGTTTCAATATTAGAGCAAAAGACCATATCGGAGCCCCTACAACTAGATCTCCAGCAAAGCTTTATCGAAACGTACTTTGAATATTGCTATCCCTTTTGTCCCATACTATGCCGAGAAACTCTCCAAAACGAGTTAACGCGGTCTCCTCTACTCGCAAACGCACTTGCTGCTGCCGCGAGTAATATTCAACCCCCACTAATTCCTCACGAGGGTTCCGCAGCATACTACAAGACAGCTCGCACACTATTCTATGATGATGAGGAGGCCGATGGCATGACTTCTCTAAAGGCGATAGCACTATTCTATTGGTGGGCTCCTATCGGGACGACGATAGTTCATAGGCATTCGTCATGGTGGTGGACGTCAGTTCTCATACGACATGCTCAGCAGATGAACTTTCATCGTGAACGTAGTGATCTTTGTCGGAGGGATAATCTAGACTATAGTCTGCGTCGCAGGATCTGGTGGACTGCTTTTGTGGGTACAAGTCCATTCTTTTACCTCACAAATACTGATAGTTTCAAGTCTCGAGAGCGCCTGACGGCATTGTGCCAAAGTAAACCCTGCATTATAGATCCGGACGACTGCAACATTTCAGAGCCAACACTTGCCGATTTTCCAGACAACCCACAAGATCAGGCTAAGGGCGAGATCTTCATATATTGGGTGCGTCTATGTGCCATCATTGGTCGCATCGCTAAGGTTCTCTTACGCTCTGCCGCCAACGAGGAAGCGTCATCGCCCCCTTTCCCATTTCATCTACGGCAAGAGCTTATCGAATGGGTCCATTCCCTCCCTCCCCATCTCCAGCTGCCCATAAGCTCAGCTCGTACGGAGAACTTCAACCGAAACGTGCATCAATTACATCTTCCATATCTCACAGTCATAACCATTCTACATCTGAAGCGATCAGCTCATTCTTTACCACAAGCTCTACCGCCGGCAATTCTCGCAGCGTCTTGCACCGCACGCATACTTAGGGATATATTATCACGAGGCAGCGCACGATTTCTCATGGCTATTACGTGCTGGTACAGTGGAACGGCATTTATTGCTCTGCTGCAAGCATGCCATGTCGATCACCTCTCCAAGGACGCCAATAAAGACCTGGATATTCTTGTGCAGACCGTCAAGCAGCTCCAAACCATGTGGGCATCGGCTAACGTCCTTGTTGATGGTTTCGACCGCCTCAGGAATCAGAGCAGCACTACTGCCTCAGCCACCACTGTTTTTAAACCAAGGATGTCAACGAATGACCTCCCTCTCCCGCCCAACAATGCTCTAGGCAGCCCCATCGCTCCTAGAATATCATCTACACAGGTTGATAAACTAGGCATGGGTATGCCAGACGAGGATAATTTTGATTGGATGGCATTTTTTCCATTTGTAACGAGTTCAACCAACGGAATAGCGGAGAAGCTTCTCTCGGAACGAGCCAACGGAAGTGCCACGAGAGGATTTCCGTCTCCCAGTAACGAGTTATTTCACGAGAACATCATGATGCAGTATCAGGATCTTTTTGACCCGTTCATACATAATTATTCATGGGCTGCTGGGCCCGAATGTGGACCTTGATCTCCTCAATTATTGTGGATGGACTCGTGTGGAATGAGACGAATGACAGGTATTGTACTGGTAATTGTAGGTATTGGTTGTTACGATCGTATACTGGTGTTATAGGCTCTGGGTATAGATCTCAGCAAAGCTCGCTCGTCATATATATATAGCGATGTCTACTTTAGCGATGCTTTTTTATAAATGGCGAGCTGATGTATTTGGCGAATGGGTTGATATTATAATTTAAAAGCTTCTAAAACAAAGCTTGACTACCAATCGCCCTTTAAATTCATACGAAATTACTCAAAACAAGCCTCCTAGTCACTACAGTTCCTTACTTTCTGTCCGCTTCCCAACAACATATTGAGTCGCTTACAGAATGTATCTGAATTGTGGATTCTAAATTACGAAGGTTAGCAGGCTCTAAAGTCCACAATCTCAGCAGAATCTTACCTTTAGATCCGTTAGGTCATCCTCATAAGCATGCTCAAACCCTTCCATGATACCGGAGTTGTCGCGCTTACGATTATCCCACGCGCATACTAATCCGTACAAGCCAACCATGCCCGCAGCAACGATTGCCGTAATTACAACGGCGATAAAGCCAGGCACATAAAGAGGCGCGTCGGCTGGCTTGAATAGCAATGGGCCAACAAAGTTACCTAGTAGAGGCATTAGTATGCACGGATAAAGCTAGTATTGGCAAGATAACTTACCCAAGCAGTACCCGATGTATAAACCGGATGACGCGATGGATCTCTTCGTATAGCCGGCTACGTTGGCGATTTGGAGGCCCATAAGGACAGCATATCCTCCCCCAGTTGCTGGCAGGATGTAAATAGCAAATAACAATGCCCCAGTTTGGGTTCGTGGAAGGAGCCAAAGCAGTAATGCTGCAGTAGTCGTGATGCACTGGCAAACAATAATAATGTAGGTTCGAACGCCAGCGAATTTCATTGCCAGGAAGGGCGCAACCAGCTGAATAGTTCCCGCAAATGCTCCAGCGGGTGTCATGAGGAGCAAAGAGTTTAGCGTGCTGAACCCAAAGCCATTGATGATAATTGGCATGAAGGTCGAGATGAGGCCGTTCGCAATCATCATGAGGAATGCCGTTGAGACCATAAGCCAGAACTTAACATCAAGCAGTAATTCGAAAATCTGGTTCTTCTTCAGGTGCATATTTCTCACGCCAGAATTGTTGCTTCGTAGACGTGCAATGGCGATGTAGCGTTGTCTCGGGTTGAATATAGTTGTACGGATCGGGTCGGGTGGGAGCACGAACCAGATGGCAACTCCCCACAAAGTTGTCATGGATCCTGCAAAGAGATACATATACTTCCAAGATGACATAGGTCCGCTGGTAATCTGTCCAAATCCATAATTGATGAGAGGAGAGAATATGGAGACGTAGCCAGTGCAACTATACCAAATTCTGAAGGACAGTCAGTGATGGGTACGGGTTGTATTTGAAGGAACATGACTACTCACCCCATCCTAAAGGCCTGTTCGTTTTTCTTGTACCAACTTCCCTTTAGAAATAGTTAGAAAGGTGTGTCGAATGCGGGTTGTTTTGTATACTTACAACAATAAGCATAAAGAGAGGACTAATCCCAGATTCGAGCAAACCAAGGAAGAAGCGCTGTGCATATAGTCCTTGATAGTTGGTACAAGCAACGGTGCAGATGAGGCAGATGCCCCATAGAACCACAAGGATTGATGCCACACGTTCGACAGGATATCTTTGAGCTAAGATCATGGTTGGGTAAGCTCCAACGATGTAACCAAGATAGAAAATAGATGCTGAGAACGAGTAGCGATCTCCCGTCGTCAAGCCCAAGTCGTCCCTGAGTCCGAAAATGGCCTATCTAAGTCAGTCCCTCATCAAGTTCTCGGTGTTAAGAGTAGAAACTTACAGCTTGACTGAGCATAGCCTTATCGTAATACTGTAGACAGTATGTCATGCAGAGCACTGGCATCAGCCTCCAGTCGATGATTCTTCGCACTTGTTTCTCTTCTTGATCAGTGTACTCATGGTCACCATCATATCCTTGGAGAACTTTTAATGCTTCATCGAAATGCACTGTATCGGTTGTCTGAACAGGCTTGAGATCTTCTGCCTCGACGTTTGGAGTAGAGGAACCCTCCGCCTGGACGACCTGCGGTTTATCCCCAATGCTGCTCATAGTGACTGATCGAATGATTTGTTGCACTCTTGGAAGTCAAGAGATATGATGTGTTGGATGCCAATCTAGAGCATTGGGAAACGACTTGGGTGAAGGAAGATTAGATATAAGTACTCGTGCAAAGGGGCTCAAGCACCTCCTAGTCACATTTCCCCAGACCCAGACTACGGGATAGAGTATGGGGTATAGATGATGGAGAACAGCTACGGGGTACAGCTACGAGATGCATACTCTAGGAGTCAACGTGCCAGGGGGCCCGGGGGCGAAGGATGGGTTGAGTGGGCTTGGTTTCTTGGAGCGATAAAATGCGCTAGTCCAAATGTGAATTGCCGGTCGAGGGACGCTAAGAAGTGCGGGGAAGAACCTCCACATTCTCTAGTTACCCCGCTCAGACATCCCGCTCGGAAACATTGGAATTATTGAAAAAGGACAGTTGTGGCGCATTCAGCACAGCAACGCAATAACATACGAAGTAATGGAGACGAAATCGCCAACTGTTCAGCTCCCCGCTGGCGAGGAAACTGTAACTGTCAAATTGATCAATGCCGTCAATTTTGGACCAGCGATCCTGAACAGGTTCATGGCACCGCCTGTACCTAACGTGACAACGCACAAGACGCACTCGCCCTCACTATGCTTTCTTATCGAGCATGGCTCTGGCCGGAAATTAGTCTGGGACCTAGGAATAAGAAAAGATTATAACAATTATGCCCCGAGCATTGCGACGTATATACCAACGACAAACTACGACATTCAGGTCAAGGTGAATGTCATCGATATCCTCGAAGAGAACGGAATAAGCGGTAAGGAAATTGAGGCCGTCATTTGGAGGTAGGTCAATTTCCCCCACGGCCACCATCTTGAAAGCTGACCCTATCTTTAGTCACTGGCATTGGGACCATATTGGCGACCCGTCTACATTCCCACCCGCTACTGACCTCATCGTTGGGGCAGGCTTTAAAGAAGCTATGCTTCCAGGTGCTCCAGCTAATCCTGAATCGCCTATACGTGAGAGTGATTATGCGTCAGTTTTAATTCATCATCTTTGCTACAATGCATCTGTGCTAACGTCTCCGTGTCAGTGGCCGTAACCTCCGCGAGATTTCTTTTGACGGCCCGCACTCTCTTCGAATTGGCCGCTTCCCAGCTTTTGATTATTTTGGCGATGGCTCTTTCTACCTCTTAGACAGCCCCGGGCATGCCGTTGGTCATCTCTGTGGACTTGCACGAACAACCACGAGTCCTGACACTTTCGTACTCTTGGGCGGCGACGTCTGTCACTATCCTGGGATATTTAGACCTTCCGAGAATCTACCAGTACCCAAATCAATCTCGCCGCATCCTTTCAATCCACAAACCAACCTCCCGTTCTGTCCTGGTAGTGCTTTTGACGATCTTCAAAAATCCCGAGGCAGGAAACCTACAGATACTCTCTACGATATTACCTATGGGCTTGATATACCACTTGCAACTCGCACAGTTGAGCATCTTCAAGACCTCGACTGCAACGAGAACATCTTTGTGATCATTGCTCATGATGGATCAGTACGAGATGGTGTTGATCACTTCCCTAAGAGTTTGAATGCATGGAAGGAGAAGGGATGGGGCAATATGCTGAAGTGGGCATTCTTTAGTGATCTGGAACCTTATTGGAAAACGGTGGGGTTGGCCTAGATACCGGGTCGACGACTACCAGTGTAGCCCATAGTTTATATAACCATTCGTAATATCTTACTATTTATGACCTTACAGTCGCTCAAAAAAAGATCGTTGTGACGTGATACGCTGTACAAATTGGCCCTCTGGATGTACATTGTCCCTAATTTTTAACACGCACAAGTAACGCGTCATCTTCGAGTTTCAACACCAGTCTGTCAGGTCTAGCGTTGCTCATTCACGGACACGTGGCAACCTTGCAATCCAAGAAAATACCAGTCTAAAAGGATATTACCGAATTAGTTAGTTAGCACATTACGTAGGTGTGGTACCGATATACGGCCGGAATTTCGTATCAATTGAAGATTTTAGACTTTCCATGCCGACGGCAATCCGGATTTGGATTGCCGCTGGTATCATTCTAGTGGCAATCCAAATTCGGATTGCCGTCGGCAGGGGCAGTCTAAATTTCTGTTCCCCGTTCCCCGACCGCTACCCCGCCTTCTGACCCCGCAAAGTACCTGATCGTCGTCCTCCTCAAATTCAATCCCTAATTCTTCTGTCTTTACTCTGCCGCATATCCGGAAGATAGTCAGTGTATATTATTTTGTCGATTGATAAAACAGCCACACATTGTCCTCAATAATAGTCCTCATTTTCCGCTTTGTTCCTACAGAAATTCTCCTATCTCCTATCTCATATTCCGATATTTTTACTTTATACGTGTAACTATGCCTCAACTACCCCGATACAGCTATACCGGCCCGGTGGACCACACCGTCGTGCCTGATCGGTCGAAGATGAATGGGAAGTCGGTAATTGTGACAGGCGGCGCCAACGGAATTGGTGAGGCGTGCGTACGTGCATTTGTTGCTGCTGGTGCCTTTGTTACATTTGGAGATGTAAGCGAGAGGGGCAAAGAGATAGAGAAGGAGCTTAACGCTGGCGGAGACCGTGTGGCTTTCGTCAAATGCGATATCCGTAGCTGGGACGAACAGAAGACGCTCTTCGAGACGGCCGTGAGCAAGAGTCCAAATCACAGTGTAGACGTCGTATTGGCAAATGCGGGAATCAGCAGGAGCTCTGGAGATAGTTTATGGAACCTAGATGGTATGAGTTCTTGCCCTATTGTATTTAAATGCAGCTTATTACAGCTCAATTTGCTAAACTGTAATCTAGATCCTAAAGGAGAGCCGACAAAACCCGATCTTAATATTGTCAAGGTTAACATTGACGGCACTCTCTACACCTGGAAGCTTGCAACATATTACTTTAGAAGACAACCCGACAATGAAGACCGGGACAGGTGCTTCATAATGACTGGAAGCATGGTGGCTTGGATTGATTCTCCAGTAAGCCCTTCTCTATATTTGTTCTTCTACAGTTCATTTCTCGCAAAACACTGCAACAGGCGACCATCCGGTTCAGGATATGACTTGGCTCTAAAGTGAGAAATTCTGATATTTGACAATTAGGGCAACTGGGAATACACAGCGACGAAATATGCTCTACGAGGTTTCATGAGAACAGCTCGACGTAGTTCGTGGGAGCAAGGTATTAGGATCAACTATGTTGCACCCTGCTGGATCAAGAGCGCTATTCGAACTGCCGATTACGAGAATTGGCTCATAGAAAACGGCATCAAGTTTGGTGAAACGGAGGATTGTGCGGGTGCCATGATGAGGATTGCATGTGACAGGACAGTGAATGGTAAGTGTTTGATAAGTTCAAGCGCACTGTGATACAATCGCTAATATGGTGCAATTTAATAGGGCGTTCATTTATGATTACACCTCGGTCATTCGTAAAGGAAGGGTTCGTGGACACTGACAAGGAGGATTATACTGAGGATGAACCCTACTTCAAGGAGAACCAAGACACGCAACTGAGAATTATTGAAGACAAGTGGGTCGATGGATATAAAGTAAGAGTTTACAAAGCATAGCCGAAGGTGGATCTCGCTGACAGAGACGAGGCTCAAGGAAGAAACAAGAAATAGGGGTCGATGGCTTTATCAAATTTCCATCATATATACTAGGATTGCTAGGATAGTTTACTTATTCCATGAAATATACCATATTCTACTCGCATCTTTAGTCTTCAAACGAATATCTTCAAGGCAAACTCCACAGATTATTTTGAAGTGATAAACCCTCGAGGGAATCTAGCTGTATGCAGAGAACCTCGGTGGGAGCTTTTTATAACCGTTCAGGGCTTGGAATTTTATTTTCCCGCTGCTGTCGAGGTCGCCTCTTGTGGAACTGTTGAATTGTGCTCTGAGGTGAATGTGGGCCGGGATATATATTATTATTGTCTCAACTCCCGTGAAATAGAACTATTTGATTTAGTCCATCGATATCAGTATTTGTGATGCTTAATATTTAGATACGCGTAATATTTCATATATTTAGTAAGGCGCAGCAAATTGCAGCAGTATAGGTAGAAAATTATATTTAAGATAACTAACAATCTAAATATTCAAAGGGGAACAATCTCGCTAGTAAAACAAAGCTCAGCTACTTCGTTATCGAGGTATCTTTAAGCTCTTCCGCCTTCTCTACATACCAAGCCAAATCGCTGTTTGGATCCGACTCAAACTCCGTGAACCCGTTACCCATAAACCTGAAGTTATTCGTAGTATTGTACACAATGTTGAAGTCCTCACCGCGGATGTCGCGAATTAAACGGTTGAAGAGTTGTGCGCTGCCACCAAATAGTGCTGTAACACGCCCATCAACCCGTCCCCTCTTATACCAACTCGTGCAACCACCGGTCCAAACCAAAGTCTTGTGAATCTCATCAGCATACTTAACAAGGGCATGAACCACCTCCTTTTTGGGCTCGATGTACTTGATATCCTCAGTGGCAATCTTTTTGATCCACTTTACGAAGTAATCACCCGTCCAGTTCAAAGATTCCACGAGAGAGCCATGGCCACCGAGACTGTTGGGGCCAGTCATCATCCAGTAGTTAGGGAAGTCTGGTGCGGCAACAGAGAGGTAGGACTCCGGATCTTCTGCCCAGCGCTCTGCAAGATTTACTCCATTCTTTCCAATCAGCGGGAAGCGTGGGCGATAGGAGACGTCAAAACCGGTTGCACAGATAACGACATCGCATTCGTATGTCTTGCCATCAGCTGTGTGAACTGCCTTCTCGCTTATATGGGTGATGGGGCTGTTTGTAATGTCGCAGTTTGGTTTGGTGAATGACTCGAGGTATCCTGGGCCTGGGGTGATGCGGCGACAACCCAGCTCCCACTTGGGGATAAGAATTTCGCATAAGCGTGGGTCATGTTTGAGTTTTTCTGACATCTGCTTCGTAGCAATGCCCATGGTCTTCTTATTATTCTCACCCTTGATGAAGAGACCAAAGGATTTGTTTGTACGGGTTATTATGCCCTTCCGGTATTGGTGATGATAATCTGGATCACGGAAACGTTCCTTTTCCTCTTCAGTGAATTGCGGGTTGGGATCGGCCGTCTCTCTACCGAGATGCGATGATGGCGGTGCACGATAGAAGACCCATGCCGGACCACGAACAAAGTTCATTACGCCGGTTCCTGGCAACTTGGCCATCTGTGGAACAATCTGAATCCCAGACGATCCGTTACCGATTACTGCAATACGCTTGTTGGAATAGTCGTAGTTGTGATCCCAGGCAGCAGAGTGTGTTACATGGCCCTTGAAGTCACTTAGACCCGAAACCTTAGGCCATGCTTCTTTGCTGTGTTTTATCGTCAGTAACTGAAATAAATAATAAGGTGCGAGGATCTGAAATGTTTACATACACAAGAACACCTTGGCCGGATATCAAAATATCACAGTACTCGTCCCTAGTCTTACCCTCATGTTCAACGGTAACTTTCCACTGTCCTCGCTCATCTTGCCAAACTGCACTTGTTACACTGGTATTTAGCTGGATATCCCGATCCAGATTCCACTTCTTGACCGTCCTCTTGATATAAGCTTGGATATCTTGACCGCTAGCGTAGAATCGATCCCAGTCTGGATTGGGATCAAATGGGAATGCCTGTGAGAGGTGTTAGATGGCGTTTTGGCACATGTGCAAGGGTGTGCGTTACATATATGTGAGCTGGCACGTCACACTGGACACCAGGGTAGTTGTTGACCAGCCATGTTCCTCCAATGTCGCTACGAGCCTCATAAATAGTGTTTTCGATGATGTCTTGCACCTCCGGAAACCTGTGCTGAAATTTATGGGCCAAGATCAGTCCGGAAAACCCAGCCCCAATAGTTATGACTTTCAGCTTTCTAGTAGTGTAGGCGTATTGCTGGTTCAGAGAAAATGGATCTGTCACGTCGCCATTTGTGTGAGCAGTGGCGGGAGAACTTCCAGTCCCATTGACCGCAGGCGCCTTAGTCTTCAAAGAATCGCCATTGACATGAGGAATTGATGGTACCTCGCCATTGAGATGAGGAATTGATGGCACTTCGCCATCAATTCCAACAGGAGGCTGTACGACGACGGTCATGCTGATTAACAAACGAATATGTGTTGATTTGAGTTATTGTTGATGCGCGGGGTACAAGATAAGATACGAGACAAGCAGCCTTTATAGATAGGCAAACTTTGTGGAGTAAAGGATCTTCACTATTTTACCAAACCCTCCAAGGTTGTAGCCAAGGGGTTATTCCACACATGCCACAGAAACATTCATTGAGCCACGCTCGAGTACAGTGGCACGGCATCGCGGCATCGCGGCTTTCCCAAAGCGGGGCGTTATCATTATGGGGTGGAAAGTGGATCAGAGCGCAGCTAGAGATGAGAACAGTTGTTGAGTTCGAAGCCGAGCACCTGGTAAGTTACTGTAGTCAGTTACTTGCAGAGGTGGCGCAGAGAAGCAACATCCATCGAGTGCGAAACAGTGCTTAGCGCCTCGGGCAACCTTAGCTCCCTTCTGGAATCTAGGACTTTTCGGCATGGACAATCATGGTAAGGCGGAAGGATTGGGGGTAACCGAAAACGTAATGCCGACAACAATCACACTGAAGGCCGCACGGCAATTAGGACGGAAGAGTCGGAGGAGACCTCGAATTGTTCTGAAGATTTGCGGGGACCCCATAGCATAACCCCTCACGCGCTGGTGAACCCCACACACACAAGTTCTCTTATCGCTCCTTATAATGCGGGGACCTTCGTGTGATCATGAATAAATAATATATTTGGTCAAAGTTTCTACTTCTTGTTTTTGCTTGCCATTCACATCACTACAATCAGTCGTATATCTTTCGCCATGGGCCTTGTCAACGGGTCAACGCCAGTCAATGGGGCAACGACCACTAACGGGTCAGCCACCACTAATGGGACATACACCAAGTCTTCAGCAACAAACGGAGTAAAACCCGCCATGCCGGCCAATAAAGATCTGGATTACGACGTCCTTATCATTGGCGCTGGATTGAGTGGCATTTACTCCCTGTATCGAATGCGACAAATGGGGTTGAGAGCGAAAGTGATAGAGGCTGGATCAGGAGAAGGAGGCACATGGTTCTGGTATGTAGAAGGCAGTTTATATGGCTGCACATAAAATTCTAACTCTTTAACAGGAACCGCTACCCCGGGGCTCGATTTGACTCTGAAAGCTATTCATACATCTTTTCTTTTTCACAGGAAGTTCTAGACGAATGGGAGTGGTCTGAGCACTTTTCTTCTCAGCCAGAGACCCTGCGATACTGCCAGTTCCTCGCCAAAAAGTTTGATCTGAAGCGCGACATGAAGTTCAATACCCGCGTGAAATCCGCACACTTCCAGCAATCTTCCAATTCTTGGTTGACGACGGATGAGAGTGGTGCACAGTACTCCTCGCGGTATTTGATTACCTGCATGGGTATTTTGAACGAGCCTACGCTCCCAAACATCCCAGGTATCCACGACTTCAAGGGCGACGCATTTCACACCGCAAGGTGGCCTAGTGATGCTGCTGGAAAGCTTGAGGGAAAGAGAGTAGGCATCATTGGAACCGGTGCCACAGCAATTCAAACCATCCAGGAAATTGTCAAAACCGTCGGATCTCTGGCTGTTTTCCAACGCACACCTAACTGGACTTGTCCTTTACGGAACTCGAAGATTAGCCCCGAAGAGATGAAAAAGATTCGCCAAAGCTACCCTGAAATTTTCCAGAAATGTCTTGATTCATACGCTGGTTTCATCCACTTGAGCGACAAGAGAAGCACATTTGACCTTACTCATGAGGAAAGAGAGGCTTTCTGGGAGGAAATATACGCCAAACCGGGGTTCTCTAAGTATTTGAGCAACTTTATCGATATCGGCACCGACCGCAAAGCCAACACGCTGTATAGCAACTTCATAGCTAAGAAGATCCGCGAACGCGTCAACGACCCAGAAGTTGCTGAGAAACTAATTCCTAAGAACCATGGTTTCGGCACAAGGAGGGTTCCTTTGGAGAGCGGCTATTATGAGGCATTTAACAGTCCCAACGTGCAGTTGGTGGACATTAACGAAAATCCTATTGAGCGTATTACCGAAAAGGGAATCACGACCAAAGATGGCGAGCTCGAGTTTGACGTTATTATTTATGCGACCGGTTTTGATGCTGTCACCGGCTCTTTCAGAGCTGTTGACTTCCAAGGGATAGACGGCGCCAAACTGACGGATCAGTGGAGCGAGTGTATCCAAACTTATCTGGGTCTTACCGTAAACTCCTTCCCAAACATGTTTATGGTTATGGGTCCTCATCAAATGTTCGGCAACATCCCACGAAGCATCGAATACGCCGTGAACTGGATATCTAACCTCATACGTTACGCCGTTGACAACAACGTCACCTACATCGAAGCGACGCCAGAGGGTGTATCACAATGGACGGACCATGTGAACGAGTGCGCAATAGGACTTTTAGCAAATGAAGTGGACTCCTGGATGACGGGCGTAAATAAGAATCTTTCGCACAAGCAAAAGAGGTCGATAGCAAGATACAATGGCCCGGCGCCAGGGTACAGGAAGCGTTGCGATGACGTTGCGTCTCGGAAGTATTCCGACTTCAAGAAATTTTGAGCGTGGAGTCAATTTGTTGTACAAATTTAGATATTTCCTTGGGATGCTAGGTTGCTAGTTTAGATAATTACACGCAAAGAAAAACGAGACGATAGTAAGAAAATTTGACCTTGATGCATGTGTGATCTGTGAGATTATCCGTTGTCGTATTGCATGCTACAAACATAAGAGAGCTCATATAAACGCGTATACGCACAGCATTAAAACCACTTTGCAGTGGCTAAGTAGTCTGGGTAGTTTGAATAATTACTGTATCTACTCGCGGCTGTGCACAGCTCCTCTTTTGTGTTCTACGTCTCGCAAGTATCAACTGAATAATTGTATATTGCTTCTACGGAATTTATTACTCCTTGATATCAAAATCGTATGTCGCTGCCGGATTACTCAACGCCCACCTTATGCCTTCGTCAATAACGTTGTCCCATCTTTTACTTGCAGAAATCATGTCGCCAAAACGACGGAACCCATGAGGGACACCTTTGAATACGTTGATATTGGTAGGAACCCTATAATTTTGGTCAGCCATGATGAGACGTTCATCTACGCATGAGCGACGGCAAACAAATGAGATGTTACGCACCCAACTTCCGTTAACATCTTCGCATATAGCAGTCCTTCGTCACGCAATGGATCTAGACACGCGATACCAAAAACAGTCGGCGGCAGCCCTTTCACATCTTCAGGCGTCGCATTCCCGGGATTCAATTTCTTGTCTGCGTCATCTGGATCATCAATCTTCATAAGGTCCTCAAAGAACTCAATTTTGCTCTTTGGCAGGATCGGCGCATTTTCATTTTCGACGTAGGACGAAATACTCTTGTCCTTCATCTTCTTCAACTGCGGCTCGTAGCAGTCTGCATGCACCAGTGATGGAATCATGAGGACCTGACCAGCAACATCTGGACACCCCGACGCTGCCCTGCCTAAATGCTTCTCAGACACCAGCGATGAAACCAACCGCGCTCCAGCCGATATCCCACCTAGAACGACCCTCTGCCCATCTCCATTTACCTCATCGAGGTGACCATGCAACCACACAAAGGCGTCCTGTGCGTCGTTCCAGGCCGTTGGGTATGCGAACTCTGGCGCGTGTCGATAATTCACGTTGACGACGACGACACCGACACTGACTGCGATGCGGGCGCATATCGCATCCTCGGACGCCAATGTTCCGAAAACAAATCCTCCGCCGTGGAAGTGCATGTAGACGGGCAGGATCTCGGATTCAGCTACTGAGGATGGACGGTAGCTGCGAGCCTCAAGGGAGTAGCCATCTCGCGTTTGGATTGAGTGGTCACGCGCGTGGATGTGCGGCGATAGCGAGACCATGGCTTTACTGGCAATGGCCTCACGGCCTTGATTTGCGTTAAGAATCATCTCGGAAACAGTTTGGTTGGCTGCTGGCGGGGGCAAGCCTGCCTCGACCGCCAGCCACTCGTCGCTGGGCCCGCCATAGGAAGAGAAGTCGCACATATTTGATTGTTTGTCAATATTGAACTGAATTCACGTGTTTTCTTCAAAATAGGGCGCATGTAGTTTCAATTGTCTAGTAATTCGTAAGTAGTGGAAGGCAAAGATATTAGCTCCTCTAACTGGACAACAAACGCTACTCGGATCTCGGATTTTGAGGATCACGAAACCACGTTACTGGAGGTTGCGGTTTTGATGCCGCGGATGACTAGCCGCGGAAAGACTCCAGGATCATCAACGAGATCAGCGGCAAGGGTCATAAACGTGCATCTGATGGCCGGACTTCGGCAGCGGCAATCCCAAAAGAGGTTTGCCGCTTCCCCGCTTACTCCACTTTTGTGTGTGTTACTTCCCCACTGTTAACCCCGCAGCTTATCTCCAACCCTTTGTATGTGCCGCGGTTCCCTAGACTCCATCCCGAGAGCATTCACGAGTTAATGCCCTCGTTGACCACGGACTGCCAACAATAGCAACCGCAAGGTTGTCCTAGAAAATCTAGATTATGAAAGAATATACTATAATAATGTTTTTGTGTAATATTAAAGTTGTGGTTCTGGTTTTATCAACACTCCCTATCAAAAACAGAGTGAATTAAATCTCCTTGCAAAGACAGTTTCGAATACATACACGCGAAGCAAGATGTCCGAAATATCCGCTACACCTCCCTCACGCTCACTAAATGGCAAAGTCGCCATCGTCACCGGCGCCGGCTGCGCTGGGGAAGGCATAGGCAACGGCCGTGCGATATCTATCCTCCTCGCATCCGACGGTTGTGACGTGCTCTGCGTGGACCTGAACCTCGCCTGGGCCACCAAGACAGCTGAGCTTGTTAACTCGGTTCCTGGCCGTGGTCGTGCTGTAGCTGCCCAAGCCGACGTCACTTCCGCGCCAGCCTGCGAAGAAGCCGTCGCGGTCGCGCTTCGAGAGTTCGGGAGCCTCGACATATTGGTGAATAACGTCGGAGTCGGCGGCGCACCAGGGACTGCCATCGATGTTGACATGGCGGAGTGGGCGCGTGGGCTTGAGATCAATGTATCAAGTATGGTGCAGATGACCAAGTACGCAGTGCCGGCGATGGCGAAGAACACAGGAGAATTACGTGGTTCTATTGTGAACATGGGCAGTGTCGCAGGTCTGAAGGGTGGAACGCCGCACTTGCTGTATCCGACAAGTAAAGGCGCAATTGTCAACATGACGCGCGCTATGGCGGCACATCACGCCGCAGGTGGGATCAGAGTAAACTGTGTTTGCCCAGGGGTGAGTTGATCGGTTACGGCTTGCGATGAACCTTACACTAACTTGCGCCTCAGATGTTGTACACGCCAATGATGTATAGTAACGGCATGTCAGAGGAGGCGCGTGCGGCGAGAAAAGCGAGGAGTTTGTTGGGAACAGAGGGGACGGGATGGGATTGTGCCTGCGCGGTTGTGTTTCTAGCAAGCGATCATGCGAGGTGGATGACAGGAGTGATATTGCCTGTGGATGCTGGGACTACGGCCGCGGTTGGTATTGGGATGCCGAAAAGTGCAAGTGTAAATGCATAATCATAATATATTTAGAGGGAACAAATCACTACTGCGCAAGAAAGCCGCAATATATCAAATAAATAAATTGGAATCAATTACTATACTAAAGCATTACTGATCGTACATTAATGCAACTCGTCCTTTGATCTGTCCATCAAGAAGACATTGTAGGGTATTCGGAAACTCCGATGGAGCCTTGCCCACAACTTGTGGTTGAATAACCTTCTTTGAGATCAATTCCAGCACCTCTTCGAGGTCGTTCAGCTGCCCACCATATGAGAAGATGAAACTCAGTCTCTTTCGAATGCCGTTTTTCATGTCTACAACATTTTCATGGTCTAACGTTCCGACGCAAACAATCTTTCCACCTCGACGAACTAAATTATCAACGTTAGTGATGAGGACTTTAGGAGATCCAATTTACGTACCAATCTGTTGAGCATCTTGGAAAGTTTGATTCATGCCAACAAAGTCGAGTACAGTGTTAATCTTTCCGTCAAGACCATTCTCGGAGATAAACTCTGTAGGAGACTTCCCAACAGGCACAATGTCCCTTCTCGGGATTCCAAGCTTAGCTGCCTCTTCTAAGAGCTCCTCTTTCACATCTGAAACGATAACTCTTGCCCCAATGTGGTGTATGGTTTGTAGCGCGTTAAATCCCAGTCCCCCAAGACCGAACAAAAATACAGTCTCATGGGCCTTGACCTCGCCTCTCCTGGTTATAGCATGGTAGCCGGTCTTCACGGCGTCAGTAGCTACCGCGGCCTCTGCGAATGTGACTCCTAACGATGGTATTAACTAACTTCGCCCTTGGATTCATGTAGACAACATTCGACATTACCTTCGGGAACTAGTACCACACCGCGTTGGTCTATCGCAGCGTACGGTGCATGAAAACCGTCTTGTCCAATGCCAGAATGTTGACATCGCAGACATAGTTGCGGTATATCGCGAGAACATTCTAGGCAATCATCAAAGCCGCAGCCTGGTACGGCATCAAGCGCAACCACATCACCCTTCACGCATAACCCTGATTAGCATGTTGGTTTGGAATGTCGCGACTCCGTCAACGTACTTACCGCTTTGAATTTAGAATCACTGCTGACTTGGTCACCAATTTTCACTATAGTCCCGCAGCCTTCGTGGCCCTATAATCAATATTAGAAACTCAGATTCCGAGGTCAATAATTAAGAGAGGTCGGGCTATTTTACAAGGGTAAACTGTTTTTCAAACCAGGGGCGTGGTTTCTCGTCTATCAGTATCGAATGGTCGCTGCGACATACTTCAAGATTTATCAGCCTTGTATAAATAAGATTTTATAGGTACGAATTGCGTGCCAAGTGTGGCTGAAGTGATGCACCAGCCATTATAACCAGCCATCACTGGAGGATAGACTCACCGCCAGAAGCTAGCATCTTAATCAGAAATCCAGTTGGAGGAGTCGGTGGGA
The DNA here is from genome assembly GCA_001630595.1 of Pseudogymnoascus sp. BL308. Lineage (NCBI taxonomy): Eukaryota > Fungi > Ascomycota > Leotiomycetes > Thelebolales > Thelebolaceae > Pseudogymnoascus > Pseudogymnoascus sp. BL308. Next base: position 31,378 of record LMYD01000157.1, on the reverse strand, counting down.
CCGCAACTTCTTCCCATACCTCCACAAAATTCCATTGTCAGTAACATCCTTGATAGTAAGACAAGGTATCCGTCGACATACTGGGTCTGGGCTGCCCATATGCTTCCTCCATGCATGCATAGTTGATGGGATATCACTGGTCATATTGGAGATTGTTGCGTGTGGTTATGAGAGTTGCTACGAATAAACGCTGGTGGCTAAATTGCAGTACTAGATATTTCTTCAACGTTTGTTTTATGTCACATCTCGCGATTGAACCCCGCAACTTTACCCCGCATTTGAGAAAGGCTTGTGCATGAATTCGTTCCTGTTCCTGCAGGGTCCCTTGCTCGACTGCATAACTGTCTCCAATGACGTAGTCAAATAGGCGAGATCAAAATGGGGGTAGCCGTGATGTGGAACCAGTACGCAGGGTATTGTTATGGCCAGGATTAATCCATAACAAGGTCGATCCCGACTTTCATGGGGGTAGAATCAGGGATGGCGCATCCCGCGGTTCAGGTTCAGGAAGAGCGGCAGGCCAATCGGAGATGGGTGGCTAGTCCCGTTAGGGTTTACCGAAACCATCCTGAACGACGCTCATATCAGCAAAGACAGGAGTAGCACAAGCTACACACAACCTCCTTGTTGACGCCGAAAAGTAGGAGTAAGGAACCAATCATGTAGCTTGTTATAGCTTGGAGAGATAATGTGTCCCGACCTAACCGTGATACGTCGAGCAGACTCAAAAAAAAGTGATACTCTGCCAGGCAGTTTTATGAGCAATTTTAGGCGTTGTCAATGCCACGTATATCTCGATTATAATCCTTTCTGATATTTTCACTGCAACACCATTCTTCCGTGCGAACTAAGTTTCTGGTTACAAGATCGTTGGTATCGAAGCTGCGATGGTTATCAGAAGCCCATACGCAGACCTGGACCTTCCCAGCGTCGATATCTTCTCTTTCTTGTTTAAACGCAAAGACCAAAAATTTCCGGATAGCCACCGTGAGTCTTTTTTGACCCCCCTTCTGGAGGGATATCACACTTGGCTTGACACTGGCTTATATGACCTTTAGCAATCTTTTGCGATGGGCTTACCAACAGAACCTATAGTTTTGGGGAAGTGCGGAAACTTGCGGAGGATTTTGGGCAAGGATTGAGGTCCCAATATGACTGGCAGAAGGGCGATGTGCTGGCTATATCTTCAATAAACGACATTGATATGCCTTCCATAGTATTTGGCGCACTGTGGTCAGGAGGAACAGTCTCGACTGCGAATCCAGGCTACACGGTCTCCGAACTCTCACACCAACTTCGGGACACTGGCGCCAAATGTGTCGTCGCGCATTATTCCAACGCCGAGACAGTAAAAACTGCATGTGATGCGGTGGGAATCACAGAGGACCATATCATCGTCCTGGGAGACCGGAGGGACGTGACGGGAAAACATAAGCATTGGACGGATGTCCGCAATATAAGCAATACAGCAAAGTATGCAGCGCAGAAGTTTGACCCCAAGAACGACACTGCCTTTCTAGTGTACTCGTCAGGAACCACTGGGAAGCCGAAAGGCGTCAAACTCTCGCATTACAATATTACTTCCAACATTCTTCAGCTTCAAGTAGCAGAAGGATACAATTTGACCTGGGACGGAAGCAAGACAACTAGGGACATTCCCAAGCCAGAACCCGGAAATGGAGGCGACAAAATTATCGCATGTCTGCCGTTTTTTCACATCTACGGATTGACCGTTCTCATCCACAATCCTGTCTACTCTGGCGTCACCTCCGTTGTTTTACCTCGCTTCGATGTCGACACTTGGTGCCAATTGGTGCAGAAACACAAGATTACTTACTCTTATGTCGTCCCACCCATTGTTTTACATATGGCGAAACATCCTTCATTCTCATTATATGACCTCTCCAGTCTACGCATGGTCCAGTCGGGTGCTGCACCCCTAACCCGTGAGCTTATCGACCAAGTCTACGCGAGGCTAGGTATTCGTATTAAACAAGCATATGGACTATCGGAGACGAGCCCTTTTATGTACCAAGTTTCATGGGATGGTTGGGATGTTGATATTGGCACTTGTGGTGTCCTTTTACCCAACCTAGAAGTCAAAATCTGCCAGCCACTTGACAGTTCAAGAGACGACGATACGACAATTATCCCCCAGGAGCTCAAGCCGGGAGACGATGGAGAACTGCACGTCAGAGGCCCAAACGTTTTCAAAGGCTACCACAATAATCCTAAAGCGACAGCCGAGTGCCTCTCATCCGACGGATGGTTCCGCACAGGAGATGTTGGGCACATCAACGAACGAGGAAATCTCTTCATCACCGACCGAGCCAAGGAGCTGATCAAGTATAAAGGCTTCCAGGTCGCACCCGCAGAGCTGGAAGGCTCTCTCGTTGATTTTCCAGGCGTCATGGACTGTGCTGTCGTTGGCATCTACGACAAAGATTTAGCCTCTGAGGTTCCACGGGCGTACATCGTCACGAAAGACGCATCAAAGCCGATTGATATCAACGAGTTACAAAAGTGGTTCAACAGCCGCGTAGCAAGTCACAAGAGGTTGAGGGGCGGAATTGAGTTGATAGAGCAGATTCCGAAGAATGCGAGTGGAAAGATTTTGAGAAAGATTCTAAAAGAGAAGGCGCGCTTGGACTTCGCGGCGAAGGGTGCTAGGCTGTAGACGTGCATAATATATTGATGCATATTGATATTATGGTGTTACTGCTTTGATAGATTATAGCTATTGTTCGATTAGCCTCGATGTTGAGATGTGTTTTGTGTAACGGGAACAATGATAGATTCTATATTACTATTAAAATTCCTCCTATCAAATGCCAAATGGCCAGCTCTCGTATAAGCATAAAACATGACAATTGCACATTGTAACGATTATTATTAGAGGGTTAGAAGAAGGTAAAAGCGCTAGAGATGAAGGTTTGCGAATGCCTTTAATGTGGACTGGATCGTGGATTTTTAGTATTTGAGTGAATTGGAGAGCAGAAAAACAATATGCTATTGAAGAGGGTGACATGTGCTAGTCCATGTACAAAGACTTTTTCCGATGCTAGAGTGTTCAGCTCCAGCATGCCACATTTGTCCCTTCGTACCCTTAGAGCACTCTCAGTCCATTCATTATTTAGCTGCGTATATAGTCCGCGCTACTTCCTATAACTCTATAGCTAATACAATACGCCAAGTTTGCAGTTCCCTAGACGCGTAGCAAAAGTACGAAATCTATCAACAACAACAACAACGCTCAAAAAGCCGCATCTCAACCCCATAAAACAGAGACACACACATACTCATTGAACAAGGACTGGACTAGTAGAGCTGTTCGGACTAAACTGTACCGAAGTCCGTCAGACAGTTAGATGCCCTCATCTTTTGCCTTCTCATGTAGACCGGGGAACTTCAAATCTCGCCAGCGTCCCCTTGAATCCCAGCATCCGCTGACAATCCTTCTCTGAACGACCGAATCTAGTCACAAAGACTACCGATATGACTGCTATCTGTGTTCTCCGGAGGGTAAGCTTTTTGAGCGGCTCTTAGCCCTCTCCAAGAAGTAACACGCCAAGACTATACACGCGTACGTTTTGATATTTCTTGGGCTGCCCTCTCCCAGAGCTGTCCGAGGTCTTAAATCCACCGAAACCCACATAAACCCTGGCTCTTCATTTTCGTTTGTTGCATCGACGCAGAACTGGCGCAGTGTGGCGATATGGCCTCCGAAGCTTGACTGCAACAAAGGTGGTACATGTCTAAAGCACCATGAATGGCCCAACTATCAGAGGACATTGGAATGACCGCGGTGTTAGTTTTGAGGACAATGTCATCATTAGTCTTGTCTCCGAAGTACGTCCTCGTATTTAGCATCAAAGCGGAGATGCCAAAGCCTGAGAGCTGACATGAATTTCTCCGTTGCATCGAGATATCTGTCCCTGCCAAAGATTGAATCCTCAAACTCAAGACCAGATTTCTTAGGAGCCGCCCGTTGTGGCTGTTTACCCCAGTTACCCCAGTTACCCCAAGAACTATCTTCCTTCGTCTTTAGTGCCTTGACAGTGATCGTGTTGGCGGAATTAGCATCTTTTGGCTTTAAGGTTAGGATAGTCGCGGCTGAGGGGCTCCGAGGTTCAGGCTAAGCATATAGCTCTAATTTATCCCCCAATTGGTCTATTCCAACGTCCCGAAGCACAACGGTCTTTGGATCTTGATCTGATTCATCAAGCCTAGGTCTTGGTGCTCTCGGGCCGCATGCTTTGAGCATAGGACCTTCGCATGCTCTCAAAAGCTTCTTCGGCTTACCCATCAACTTCTCTCCACTCGTAATGAAGTCGTTTATCAATCTTTTTTTTTTTTTTTTTTTTTTTTTTTTTTTTTTTCGTTTCGGGCATGGGGCATACATTCCACTGTTCGTTTGATTTTGTTACCCAGTCCTGTCAATAGTAGATGTAGCTCCCTTGTCATACCCGTAATTTCTGCAACTGGACCATGATAGTATACAGTCCCGTCGTAAATTCACACTCCGAGTAAGTCGCAACCGAAGACTGATCCCAAGAGTCTAACGGGTTCTTTTTCTGGGTCCCAGTACTTGAGAGAATTGCTAACAGGGAATTCGTGCCTTCGAGTATCCGCATTGGTCGCCTTTGGAGTTGGTGGTGGTTTTTTGGTGGGTGTCGTCGGCCGCACTAATAGTCGTTGAGGACTTGTCCCCTGTCTCTGCGGGAGTGTGGACGTGTTCCTCTATACTTTCACCCACATCCTCGTCTGCACCTAACTCTGAGTAGATAGGGTCCCAAGAGTCGTTTGATTCCAAGTCTGACCCTAATGAAGACATAAAAAGAGAGAAGGCAGATTTCCAACCACAAACGTCCCTGTTGTCCGCTTCGGCAGTACAACAACCTACCACATATTTTGCTGCCGATTATTGCACCTTTTGCACGTCCATTTTCCAGATTGGTATGTCTGTTCATTACACACTCGGCAATTATAGCGCGCAGCTCCAAAAAACCCCTTTCCCCTTACTTTTGGCAATCTTTCCAGAGTTAGGTTTTGTAACTCTGACTTCTCGGCTTCCAGTTGGTTTATCTTGCGTTCATTCTGCTCCATCTCAGCTCTGATTTGTCTCGCAAGTTCGTTGACGTTTGTTAGTTGCGCGTCGCTGTCTGAGCAGTCAGGTTTCCAATATGTTGATCGTGTGATGACATTTAATTTCACTTCGACAACGATAACCCGTTTGAAGACGGACATATCTTCCTGGGATTTGGTGGAATTAGTAGCTTTTTCATCTTCCCCTAAGACCATTGAAGGTTCTTCCTCATCAGGCCGCTCGTGGAGATCATCTAGATCGCTTGACGGCGCATCCAATAGATCGAACGCCGGCATATCTTCCTCCTCGTTTATGTCCACGGTCTCCGTTCTTCTTTGATGTGACATTCCACACTTGCTAAAGAGAGATTAGTAGTACCTTAAAGACTAGCATGGAAACATACCAAGGGGTTAGGACTTCTTGTGATTGCTTCAACTCCAAATGACAATATGGACACCATAATCGCTTATTCTTGGACGACTGTTTCCGAAGCAGTAAACCCATGTTGACGTGCTGGTCAGGTAGCAAAACCCCTGACCAGGGAGTGGACCTCTTAACCTCCCTGTTTGTCCTCCCGTCCTGGAAAACATATTCCTTCCTAGCGACTTTCTCGTGACCGGGAAGGTCCCTAAAACATACTTCTATGATAGCGTCCAGTGCATCCCATGAGCTGATGTAAACCAAGTCCCATTGAGTAATGCGGCCAAGTGCGTCTTCGAAAGTGAAGGTTCGAGCGAGGGCCTTTTGAGGGCAGCTCAATAGTACTGTCTCAATGCGTTGAGCAGCACTAAATGTCGTTCCAGTTGCGACAAATATTTGGGACACTATAGCCTTGAGTTCGGATAGACAATTTCCTAGCCACCCAAGCCTTAATTCTTCCTGCACACCCTTTACTGCAACTACAAGTTGGTTGTTTCCTTCGTCGACATGTTCCCGGAGCTCTGTAGCTAAGCCTGCTTGAGCGTCCGCACTAGAGTCGATTTTCTCTATCAGGGTGTCGATTTTGGAGTTGATTTCATCGGTGGTGATCCTTTGCATATTTCTGCGCAAGTCAAATATCAGCATCATTCTAGTAACTGAACCTGAAAGACTTACATGTTTGCAATCCCAAACAACATATTCAACGTCGAGATATGCTGCGCCAACTAGGGTCGGAACCGCACCACCTCATCCTTCTTTGAGAGCTGCCATCGGACCTTCATCGTCACATCCTTGCAAACATTTTCTCCCTTCCCAACCCCCAAACTTCTATCAAACTTCACCGTCTGCTGCGAAAAGGCCTCGATGCATCTCTGGCAGTCCGCCGCCGTGCTCTGGGTTAATCGGAATATCGCATTCAATTCATGGAGACAACTTCCCATGTTTCATGTCGTTGGTAGCATCTCAACAAACCTCCGATGCAGTTGAATATAGAAAATGAGGCCTCCCTTGGAATTATACTTGTCGACTATTAAATAGCATAGTGAGATACGACACGTAAAGTCTCCAGATGATGTAGGGAGGAGCGACGCCAGGCACAGATGACAGGAGTCTCGGAATATTAATCTAGTTCTACGGCCGTCTTGGCGATCTTGGAAACTCAAAGTAAAAGAACAACTTTCTAGCTTACGATCGGTCAGTATGCTAACTTGTTCTTCTGATGTCGTCCTTTGGACTTTGAATACTCCTCTTTCTACTGTCAAAAGAGGAGAGTATTATATAAACCAAGACACCGTATCAAAGTCTGGTTACATTATCCAACGCAGTGTAGCTGAACTCCTGCTCGTATTACTCAGCCTCAAACCTCGTAGCTCTACACAGCCCATCCCCACCTAGACCTCTACCCCAACGTTTACCTGTTCTATCTAATTATTTTCTATGTGCCCGACGTTCTGAATCTATTTCTTTAGCCATGTCCAACTTAATTTCAGGGAGAAAGAGGAAGGCTGGGCATGTTGAGAGAGCCGTGGCCGACGATCATTACCCTAATCCTTCAGCATCAGTCTGCGTTGCCAGTTCTCCAGTGACTCGAGCCATCACACGGAGCACTGGCCTTTGCGGACGTTGTGCAAGACTCGATCTGGAAAATATAGCACCTTCGCAATCTAGATCCCTTAACGGCAACTTGGTGGCTACCCTTAGTACAGTCTCTACGTGGTCAAAGACTTGTTCTTTTTGTCGCATGATGTCCGACATTCTCGACCGGCGCGACGTTCAGATCCTCCACGATACTGTCAAGCCACGCCTTCTTTCATATTCCAGTTGCCGGATTCATAAGTTAGGGTGGAGCTCTATCAATAAAACTCTCCTACAACTTGATGGGAGTAATGAATACATTGTTCAACAAGCGGCCAACTTGGAAGGTCCCATCCGGACGCTTGAGCAAGATAACACCAAATTCAATATTGTGAAGGGTTGGATCAGTATGTGTAAAGATATTCATACCAAAATCTGTACTGTTGAGGCTTTATCCCCTAATACAATACCATTTTTAAAATTGATCGAGTGCCAGACACTCAGGATTGTACAAGCACCAGACGAGCCTTATGTTGCGTTAAGCTACGTATGGGGTGAAACTACATCACAAACTCCTGAACTGGATCGTACTCCCGAACTGGACCGTCTTCCAGAAAAGATACCACACACAATCAAGGACGCCATTACAGTCACGCTCGAGCTGGGATTCCGATATCTTTGGGTTGATAGATACTGCATCAGCCAAAACCAAGAAGAAATTCAGGCACAGATTCTGAAGATGGACTTGATATATCGAAATGCTCAGATTACAATTATAGCATGTGCTGGGGAAAATTCAGACTATGGCCTTCCAGGAGTGAGTTTGCGGGAAAGGAAACTACAACCACATGCATCTTTTGGCAAGCACCTTATGGTCTCTGCCTTAAGAGACCCACGAATTCTTATTAAAGTCTCCAAATGGAGTAGCAGAGCATGGACATATCAAGAAGGTTTACTGTCTCTGAGACGTCTGGTATTTACAGACGAGCAAGTGTACTTCGAGTGCCATGGGATGTATTGTTGCGAATCAATGGATTTTCCTCTGACAGATCTACATATCAAAAACGGCCAAGGTTTTAGGAAAGACTTTTGTAGTGGCGAAGGGATAGGATATTTCCCCAAAGGGATCGGAAGAGGTCCATGGGAGGTTATTGACCGCATCGAAGACCACTCCCTCTTGACAGTAAACCTTACAGATCCGTCGGATATCCTTGAAGGCATTCTTGGTATCCTAAGCGCATTTGAGAGAGGAAGGCTCAAGCTACGCCATCATGCAGGGGTACCACTTCTATTACCAAGTCCTAAAGTGGTCAAACTTTCACGGGAAATTTGGACGTCGGCTATGAGGTTCTTTTCTGGTCTTTGCTGGAACCTGAAAAAACCATCAACTAGAAGAGACGGGTTTCCTAGCTGGTCTTGGACAGGCTGGGCAAAACCGGTCGTTGAGTGGGGCACCAAAAAGACGAAAGGGATGAAATCAAGGTCGATAATGATATTGAAGTACTTGTGGAAACTCATATGGGGCAACTAATCGACTTAGACGAGTCGTACCAGCTGCGAAACAAGCCCCAGCCAGTTGAACCCTTAAGCAACATTGTCTATATCACTGCGTGGGTTTCATCTTTACGAATATTAAGAAAGGATTCATATGGGGGTAAAGACGAGTATAGAGCGAAGATTAAACTTGACGACGGAGGGTATGTTTTCTGGGGATTCATGCCAACTACCAGTGTTCAAATTGTGCCTGAAAGAATACTTATTGGGATCCATGTGGCTTATAAGTCGGAATCAGATAGTCATCTAGAAGCAACGGCGTCTGGTTTATTAGTTGTTGGCAAAGTTGATGCTATTTATGAACGGCTAGGCTTTGGATGGATTAACCAGAGCACCAACGAACGATATGACAAAGCTGGGAAGGACGTTAACCAAGGTGAGAATGGCTATAGTCTGGTTCGTTTCCCCCCTTTCGAGCCTCTTGGGTTAGTGAGGTCTTGAATGACTATTATGTTAGGGTGATCAGGTTCTTAAAGATCAAAAGTGTTACATTTTTGTTTTAGAGAAAATATAAAGAATTGTGTTTCAACTCTACTGCGAATGAATTAACAAAATGTGCCCTTCCCTATTTAATAGGATATATATGCTGGCCCAACTGTAAGCTGGGCCGGCTTAACTAACCGTAAGCCCAAGGTCGCTATATGTAGGCGGGTGGCAGGGGTTCACCATCCCAGGTAGATTAAGGCGGCCAACGCGAAGGTTAGGCAGAATTCTGGCTTCTGACCACGGGACGGGCGCCTGCTGCCTGGCCTGGCCTTCTTCATACTTCACATTATACCTCATATTACACCTCATACAACACTCTTAAACTTCCAAACAACGTACACCACGCGGGTTTAGACACAAGGTGGCACGATGACTAGCAGACTTTTAGGATGGATCAAGGAGAAAATTTCCAACAAAGGAGCTGTGGAAGATACACAGAATTGTCGACACCCTCCCACGCATCCCCCAAGCCAACTTACACCCTCAGCCTCTGGAGAGTCCCTCATCATATCCGCAGCTGCTGCCAGTGCTGAAAGTAATTTTTTCAAGAAGCTGCCCTTTGAAATACGGCAGATGATTTTATCGCATGCGTTTAGCGGTAATTTTATACGCTTGAGGGGTGGTTATGCGCAGGTCCGAGTGCCACGATCCCATAAACACCTCAAGGGTTGGGCGCAAGTTAAGACTAACTAGTGGTAGCGATTCGATAAACACATATGCCTTGTGCCAGAGTCTCCGAGAACGTTGCACAGTAACCAGTCTTGGACATACAACGGATACCATAAAGGTATATGGCCGTGCTGTAATTGCACAATGGCAGAAGGAGGAGATTGCTATATTGGCATAATGGGCTGGTTGTTGTCATGTCGACAGGCGTGAGTGCAATATTTTTCATTTCTGATAAACTGTACAAGTGAGAATCGTCTACTGGAAAGACGTTATTGCTGACTGTCTCCTCGATTCTCTTGCCTCTAGTTATGCCGAGGGCATTGATATTTTATATGCACAAAATACAATACATATGGACATTGGCAGAGGTCTTCGTCTACGACGGATATTTCTCCCCAAGAGGCTCGGTAACATCACGACTATCGACTTGTGCTGTCCAATCAACTCTATCTGTAGATTGGAGGGTATCATGTATGTCCAAAGACATAGGATATTATATACGTTTGTGAAGGAAATACTCGCCACACTTCCGCACCTCAAGAAACTCTACCTATCGATGGTCAGTATGGAACATGTTGCATCCAGACCAGAAAATAGTAGCATAGTCAAAGCAGTCGAGGAGAACCTTATTGTCCCATTGGACATCATTTTTAAGTCTTCTGCACCACACTTACAAGAATGCGACTTGAGTATTCGTGTGGGCCTCGGAATCTCAGACAGTTATGCCTCGAAGGAGTTTACGATTTTGCAAGGGCGTTGGATTCGCACTATAGAGCAAAACATACCACTAGATGATAACACTCTTCGAGATATCTGTGGTGAATCTCCGACTTCGCGCAATTTGGGGTCTTCTTCATACACTCTGGAAGTTGTTTCTGGTCCTTCTCTGTAACAAAAGTTAACAAAGCTTCATGGTTGCTGATCGTATCACGAATCTTAAATCGATTTTCTCGCCACTGACACAATTTTTATCTGTATATCTTGAAGCTTGCTGAGAGATTATTGTATGGCAGCAGATGAGTTTGGGCTGGCAATAATTATGGAGCAGACCCTTTCTTTTAAGGGTGGCGTTGCGGATCTGATTCAATAGAGCTTGTCAGGGGCATGCTCCCATACTCTTCGTCTATCTAGTCCTTGCTCCCAAGCTTGTTAAAAGTCTCGAAATAGAACAAGTTTATAGCTTGGAGTTCAAGGCACGCGCCCAAGGAGAGACTTTAATACTTGCCGCCGCGCTTCCTTAGAAGGCCGTCCATGGTGGCAAAATAGTCGCGGAATCAATCTTTAGTCCTAATACACCAGAGCAAAAGCTGGCTTGGTTTACAGAGTGCGTCTAACCACTTTGACGATTTTCAACCTAACAGGATACAAAATCTTTAACACACAAAGAATTTAGTTGCATTATCTGTCTTCTATGACTTGCTATTCCACCCCTACGCAAACGGAGCTGGGCTCCAGGCCCATGGACAGAATATAGTTGGACGCTTCCATACGGAAACAAGGGCCATTAAGGATTTCACCGTTCGAGATCTCGGTGGTATCAGACTCCACATGTCTACTCTGAATAGCCAGGGCTTTCATGTCGACTCAATCCTGACTGGAGCGCCATCGTATCCCACAAACTCCACGATGTGTGGGACAAGATTCCCTACTCGCTCTTCCAAGAACTTTCTTTTTCCACGCTCTGGCTGGGTTTGTAAAACTGGTTTCAGGCTTGGGGACTGGGGGTGGTTGGGTGGATGAGGAGGTATTACTTGTGAGGGGGGTTAATGATGGAGTAAAGTTCGCGGGTTGCGTACGAACGCATATATCACCTATGTGCATGGGAAACAATATATCTATTATGCATATCCATATAATCATCATCGTCATCATCACTATCATAAGTACGCTTCTGCCCCCCCTTCTTCCATCTGCCTATAAACCACCACTGCCACCCTTACACGGAAAAGCGCAGTAAAGCTAAAAAAACAAAAAAACACAAAAAGCCTCCCGTAAGTAAATACGAAATTCCGCATAAACACCCCCAAACCAGAGAAAACGCCCCTTGCATCCCCCCTTCAGCTCTCAAACGTATTTATTCTCATAAAATCCTAAATCCTCTCAACGCTCTCCCCCGGACCTGCACCCGCACCCCCGGCTGTCTCACCATAATAATCCGGATTCACATGCCCTGGCCCCGCTGGGCCACCCGGCGCTGGCCCTCCTTGCGGCTGCGACTCATACCCGCCCATCGGCGGCGAATGGTACGCGCCCGATGGTGGGACAGGAGGTGGTGGGAACGCAGTTGGTGCGTTGGGGTCAGGGTGTGCGCCGTAGGGGTTTGCGTCAGGGTAGGCTGCTGGGTGCGCGTCGGGGGTTGTGGGGTAGGGGTGCGTGGGGGCTTGCTGTTGGGTGGAGTGGCTGGGGTAGTAGGCGCCGCCGGAGGCATGAGGAGGGGATGGGGAGTAGTCTGCTGAGCGGCGAGAGGAGGGATAGGAGTCTGATGAGTAATCTGGGGGTGTGTTAGCTTTAGCGTGCGTCGATGGGGAAGTTGGCGGGGTAGGCAGATGAGTAGGAGAATGTGTTATTTCTGGGATATACGCACGTCTCTCCCTGGCAGCCTCCTCCTCCCTCCTCTTCCTCCTAGCCTTATACTTCCTCACCCCAACCGCCGCGGCCGTCGCCGCCGCCGCCCCTCCCAACATCTCTCTCGCGCGACTCCTGCTTCGACTCCTGCTTCGGCTCGGGCTTCGACTCAAACCCCTACTACGGGTATTAGCATCATCATCAAAATATGCTCTCCTCCCAAAATCCGTCCCCCGCACCCTTTTCGGAGCGTCAATGCCCAGAACGGCACGGGGAGACTCTTCACGATCACGTTCACGACCATTAAGGAAACCGGGATCCGCGTACCCTCTCTCTAGTCCACGGCTGTGCAAAGGCTGCGCACCGTACTCCACCAACCCGGGGCGCTCGTACTCATCGTACCCCCTGACGCCGCGGCTGCGACTGCGGCTCTTACTACGGCTGAGACTTCTCGAAACGGACCTATCGCCCTCCTGCTTCGCCTTGCGGCGCTCATACAACCCTGCGGCCGCTGCTGACGCCAATCCTGCAGCTGCGAGCTCCGCTCCCGTCCGAATGCGTGATTTACTCCGTGAGCGCTCGCCCTTGCGGGACTTGGATCGTGCCCGCACAGCCTGCGCAATCGCTAGTGCTGCTGCTCCCGCCGCACCAGCCTTCGCAATGCTCTGCCGCCTCTTCTTCGGATCAGAGTGTCGGCCCTCGCTCGATGCGCGGCCTGCCCGACTAGGGCTGCGTGTGCGGCTGCGGCCGCGGCCTTCCTCTGCGCGCTTCGTATCGTGGCGGTCTTTGAGGTATTTCCCTGCCGCGAGGGCAGCAACGCTCAGCGCCGCGGCACCGAGGCCCATTTTGAGCTTCGAGTGTTCTGGGCTGGGCGAGCGGCGACGGCGCGAGTGTGAGCGTGACCGCGAGCGCCGGCGTCCGTAGTGGCTGTGTGCGCGAGTGGCGAGCTGGGCACCGATAGCGCCGAGGGCAGCGCCGGAAGCGAGGTTTTTACCTTTGTTCTGAGGGACACCGGATTTAGAACGTCGGCGCGAGATGAGTGCTGCAGCTGCGGCACCAGCAGCGGCACCCTCGGCGAGGTGCAGTTTGTGATGCGGGCTGTGGGAGCGGGACCGCGATCGGTGGGTGGTCCGGCGGACGACATGTCTTTCTTCGTTGCTCCATTCAGCAGAGCTGCCGGAACCGCGGCGGCGGACCAACTTGCGCTCGGAGACGTAATCTTCTTCTGGATTGCCGGTGTCGCGGACCTCGTGTCGGCGGTAGTAGACGTCCTCCTCCCTGCGCGGTTCGTGGCGCTGCTCGCGCTCGCGGTGGACCACGACTGGCTGCGGTGCGGGAGGAGCCTCGACAATGATGCGCTGCGGCTCTGGCTGCTTGTGTCTAATCACCAATGGGGCCGCCACGGGTTCGGGTCGTCCGTAGTACTCTGTCTCGCGGGTGACGAGATCGTAGCCCGGCCCGCCGCTGCGCTCAATGACGCGCACATCCTCCTCTCTCTCCCATGTTTGTTCGCGCTCCCATGGTCGGAGGGGCTGCTCTCGCTCCCGCTCTCGCTCCCGCTCATAAACCATTGTGCGGCTACGCGCCGGCTCGTCCCGCCCGTAGTTGGATTCGCGCTCGCGCTCGTAGTCGTGGGAGCGCGGCGGTTGCTCGTATCGCTCGACCCGCGTGTCGTGGGTGACTTCGATGCGCGGACGATCGTAGTCGGATTGCGGGGAGGGGGAGCGTGCGACGCGGTAGCGATGCACCGTTGTCTTGTAGGAGCGCTCGTCGTCGGAATAGTCGTCGTCGCGGTAGCGCGACTTGCGCGTGCGTATAATCTCGGGCATGGCTGCGGTGGATGTGAGTGTGAGATGTCGGCGATGTGAGGAGATGAAGAGATGAAGAGGTGAGAATGCGAAGAGGGTGGAAATGAGAGATGACGGTGATGATGGTGGGGTAGAATTCCAGCAAGGATGTTTAAGTGGAGCCTGGAATGCCGGCTCAGCCCCGGTGCGGGAATTCTGGAAGGGTGGGAGAAGGAAACGAAGCAAAGATAGCGGGGCTTTGTTGGCAGATGTGTGTATATGTATCCGGGGAGGGGGAGGAGGCCGAGAAAATGAAGGATTTTACCTGGTCAGACAGAGCCTTGGCTTTGGTCTCTGTCTGTCCTTGGTCGCCTGTCCTCCTCGCCTTTGGTGTGGGAAGGAGTGGCGGGGTGCAGTGGGAGATAGGCAAGGATGTGGCAATTTGGCGAGGAGCCGTGAGACTTGATTCGGAGAGGGCTAGAACAGTGATGCAGTGAGATAGTAGGACGGAAGAGATGTCAGCAAGGCAGCGGGTGAAGCAACGTAAGGCACAACGCAGTCAGAGCTCGCAGCAATGGAGATAGTGAAGGTGAGCTAGAGCTAGAGATGAATATGAGGATATGTAAGAAGAATAGCGAGAGACCATGGACGAAGAAACAGGACGCCGCCATCAGCACCAGCGGTACTAGGTAGTACAGTGCCCGGCCAGAGAGTGCTTGGTAGGGTGAATAATCAATCCATCCATACAATGGAGACTCCACAGTGCCACAACCGATGCGGTGCGAGTCATCAGCTGGCCCCTCGAGGGAACTAGGAAGATGCCATGTAGCCGTCTGCCATCGTACTCGCCGTGCTACTCGTCGTACTCGATGCCTGGGCGCTCTCAGTCCGAACCCCTCTATCCACTCAGCCACTCAAGGGCATCTTAATCACCCAATCAACCTCTCACCAGCCACCGGCCTACATACTAGTTGAGTTTCTTGTCGCAGGGCTGATGACGCACATGTCCGCGGCGATCCGGTGTGGAGAATCAACGATCAACGATCAACGGGTAGCACTAGCTGTTCCGGCTTGGCCCAGTCGGAGCCTTCGCATCGTGCAGAGCCGAGTATTGAGGGTCGGTCAAGCGGCAAGTATGAAGAATTGCGTCTCAAGTTGGGTATCTGTATGAATAATTTAGTCTGAGTCTGCATGGGCGTATGTCCGTATCTGTTTGCCTCTCTGTATTTATGCTGCCTCCCATGTGCATGACTCCCTGTCCTCTGTGTGTATGCATGTCTGCGTGTGTGTTCCTTCCCTGTGCTCTATACTTTAAGTGTGTATACTTCATATAGTACAACCATAAATGCCCTGGCGGCGGCGAGGGCGCACTGCGTCGAGAAAAGGAGCCTCACGGATATGATGGTGGGATGATGGGGTGGCGGGGTTAACTTCTTACTGTGCTGTAGTAGGTGCGCAGCACATCCTCACACCGCCTCAACCACCTCTCACCCATACAAACAGAGCACCCCCAATTCCGTACCTAATATTATACTGTTATACTACTTCACACCGAGATATATCTTCCCGTCCAATCCCGCAAACACGGCCGAGGAATAGTGCTACGAGTTTACGATACAGTGTGCCGCACCCCCATCAACCGACCACCTGGAAACAGCACGGCCAGGACCAGTCAGACCGGGGACTAACTACCCACTGCCGCCTGAGACCACAGGTGATGGCTGCATGCGCGATGCATTGGGGATTGGCCCAATGCACCATATAAGCTGGGCGTTTCGCAAGGCTGGATGCGCTGCTGTTGCCTGTCCCGCGCTCCTCCCGTTCGTCTTCTCTATATTTCAACGAATGGATAGGGTACGATGCATACGCATTTACATGCACGACATCGAGCAGTGCGCCGGCCGGTGTGAACTGCCATGCGGCTCAGCCGTCTCCTATCTTGTCTCAGCTGTGTGTCTAAGAGCTAACGCTGCCCATGCATCACGAGCCACGCCGGGGCACAGTGCGCCGGTAAAATCCAGCTCGTCGATAGGAGGGGCGCTGTTTGGCTCAACACACAGTTCGCATTGTATCGCGGCTGATAACTAGATAGGGTATCTAGCTACAGCGATATGTCGTGGCGCACGTCCCCAGCCTTGACTTTTCGTCTCTCTCATCTCCCTTTGATACCCCCCGAAAATCGAAAATATCCCCCCAACCCATCAAACGCCCATATGCTACAATACTCCTACACCCAGGTCACCCCATTCACTCGACCTTGGGCTTCTTTCCTCCCTCCTCATTCCCCTCGCCCGCCTCCTCGGCGCTCCTCTTCCCGTTCCCATTCACCTCCTTCTTGTCCTTCTTCCTCACCATCCCAGACAGATCAGTGGCGCCCTTCTTGGCCTCCTCGACGCGCTGCGCCGTCTGTGCCGCTGTCTCGCCGAGCATCGATCCGATTAGGCCGGAGGAGCCGGCGCCGGCGGGGCCGTTGAGGGCGGCATTGATGTCGACGGGGGGTGCACGGAGGTCGGTGAGCTGCGGGGGAGTGTTAGCTGGTGTTTAGGTAATTGTACTAGGAAAGTGAAAAACATACCCTCTGCTCCATCTCTGCCACGATCTCCTTGACATCCTTAATCTGCCCCGCCGTCTCCTCTGTCTGCTCCTCCTCCGCCTCTTTCGCCGCCAGCTTGAGCTTCGTGCTCTCAATCGCGTTCTGCATCTCTGCCGCAGCCTCCTCCCTCATCTCTTCATCCACCACTCCCTCCGGCGCCTTCGTATCCCCTCCCTCCTCCTCTGTAGTCGTCATACTCGCAAACTCCAGCGCCAGACTGAGCTTGTAATGCGCCTCGGCGATGATCTCCGATGCCTTCTCGTACAGCTCCTTCTTCAAGCCCAGCGCGGCCTTAAAGTCCGCCACGGCGCTTGGGAAGCGCTCGCTCTCCAGCGCGATCTCGGCGAGCAGATCGTGCGTGTCAGCAATGCGCTCCTTAACGTGTCGCGTAAGTGAGCTGTCGCCCGCATCTGCCTCCTTGCCCTTCCCTGTGTCTTCGGCGGGGGCAGCGGCGAGATCCTCAAGACGGCGCGTGAACAGCACGCGCGCGAGATCGAGAACCTCAAACGCGGTAGCGAGCTCATCGTCCTCTTCCTCCTCCTCGCCCTCTGCATCTGCATCCTCATCTTCATCCGAGTCCTCGAAGTTTTCATCCCCAGTAAACTGGAACAAAGGTTTCTTATCCGTCCCTTCCTCGACTTTCTCCTCTGTCTTCTCCGCCCCCTCTGCAATAACTGCCATCCCTGCGCCCTCCTCCTTCTTCGGCTTCACCTCCTTCTTCTTCTTCTCACCCCCCGCTCTGCCGCCAAGCACATCGCTCTTCGACTGCCCAACCCTGAACAGGCTGCGCCCGTACAAGAAGAGCACCTCCGCATTCGACGGGTCCATCTCGCCATTCAGCTCGGCCTGCAGCTCGGCGGCGCGCGCGAACAGGTCCGCAGCCTCACCATACTGGCGCTGCGCGTAGTGGCTCGTGCCTTTGGCGCTGAGGTCTGCGAGGGTCACGAGAGTGGTGTTGTGCGCTTCGGTCGCGTTGTAGTGCGGGGTGCCGCCTTCGGAGGCGGGAGTGCTGATGCCGGTGGAAGGCATGGAGGTGGTTGTGGGGGTTCGTGTAGTTATTGCGGACAATTGGTCCGGTAGCTTTATTGTTCTGGTCTTGTAGATCGCGGTGAGGCACGCGCTGGGATCGATTGAATGGTGGATTGGGTTGTTGGAGGTTGGTTGTTGGAGGTTGGTTGAGAGGTTCTGTTTGGAGGTTGCGTAGGAGGCAATGGATGACGCCGTGGATTCGCGACCAGCTCTTAAGCACGGCGCGTCACTGGAGCTTGGGCGAAGCTTGGCACGTGACATTAATATAGATTGGCAGACTAACTACTTTTGGTAACTTGCTTGGATGCACTTCCTGTCGAGTTCACCTAGAATTCACGAACTATATATCAGATATCTACCCATCTAGGCAGATACAGATACTACCTCTATTGATGTCAATTTGAATTTGAATTTGAATTTTGACAACATATCGCTAACGTTGCCATCATCTGAGAGTTTTGTCATTGGCTGTCTGTGCCATTCCTTCCAATGAACTGAAGAGAACTGTACCTTTCATCCCCCTTAATTCTCCAGCTAACATCATTCCGATGAGACGACATCCTTAAATAGGGTATAGCCTTTGGTATACTCGAAGGTTCTAAAGCGGTTGTCCTACTACTACGGGTAGAGGAGGCAGTCCCATTGCCTCTTGACGACGAAGCCAACATCCAGGGAAACGCATGGGAGGTGCTGAAGAGGCTTATAGAGAAGTCTGGTTTCGAAGATGCGGATCCTCTCCGACATTGGACGTTTAAAATTGTGGACGAGAGCAAAATGAATGGAATCTCTGGGGGTTCCGTGGGGTATAAGGAGATGGCACCGACCCCGCAGGTCGGTGCCATCTCCACGCTCACCCATCGCCCGTGACAGCGAATGGGGCCAGATTTGCCCAGCATCACATATGAGTCTCCAAATACCGCGACGGCGATCTCTAAGCTAGGGGGAAGTCGACTACGAATTCGCATGAGGAGCCGGGTAGTCTCTCTGGCTATGTGGAGCACGATGCTGATGGAACCCGGGAGCTAGATGGTGATGGCGGCTGCCACTAACGTTGCATACGCATTAGATTCTCCTTGGATATATATATCACATGCTAAGAACTATTGACACAATCGTCTGATTGGAGTTACGACGAGATTTCAGGCCGCATCTTTGGGCGCTCGAACATCACTTAGGGGCCATTATATTTGCATGGATATCACCAGCCATTCCAGTCGGAAGGTACAGCCGAGCTATACTCGAGACTCGGAATTCGCATCACATACATACGTGGCCCGCTGCTTTAGTTATCTGCTTCCCTTTTTTACTTATACATATATACGTTGCATATTCCAGCCTCTCTGGCTCGTTGGTCGATCGTCGTTTTATGTTCGGCCCGTGACGGCCGGATAATATGACCGGATAATCCCCCAGGAACAAATGATCGCCGCTGTCGACAGTTTCCTATTGCGGGGTTCTGGGGTTCTGGGGTTCTGCGCAGCGGACCTTTTGCTGCCACTACCGAATTAACTACGACGCTAACCCCGCCATTTCCCATTTCCCATATTCCATTGCTCTTCAATCTCCACTTTCAAATTTAAATCATTACGAGTACTCTACCATCCATGCCGTCCCTGCATGAAGTATGGACCCGTCAGCACATCTTGTGAAAAAAACAGACTCTTAGAGACCACATTTCGCTCTTCTCTCCCCATTGTCATGTGGCTTTAGCATTTCAGAGCCCTCATTGACATACCACACCGCTTCGAGAGCCCTGATGCATACTCGACCGTTAACTACCACTACCCCAATGCCCAGTTTACAAGGCCCGTAGCCATATATTTGTGACTCCTGCAGGTCGCTGAACTTGCTACTGACGGTTCCCTTTTGTGTCCGCCAACCATGTCGGAGCGTGACCCCGTTGGGGGAGTACAGGCGTCGCCACAATATCCAGGTGTCGCGGATGAGCCCAAGATACAAGACATAAAATGCGACATCTGCGACAAGGTCTTCACCCGCTCAGAGCATCTGAGACGGCACAAACGCGCCCATTCAGCTGAGAAGCCCTTCGCCTGCGGCGAGTGCAAGAAGCGATTCGCAAGACAGTAAGTGATCGACACCGCTGCATTAGGAGACCTGCTTATCGAGATGGTAGAGATATCCTCAGGCGGCATCAAGCCAGCCATGAGTTGAAACGCAGGGTGAACGAATCGGACGAGACGCGGCGCTATTCTCGGGCCTGTTTTGCCTGCGCGAGTGCGCGAGTGAGGTGCTTGCGCGGGGTTGTCTGCCCACGCTGCAGGAGCCGGGATTTGCGGTGTGAATATCCTTCGAGGAGAACTCGTAAGTGTGAACTTGAAGATTCTATGATCGAGGCTGACTCGTTAGACTCATCTCGAGCTAGCTCAGAAGAGGCTGGCCAGGGTGATGAAATAATGACAGAAAAAGATGACGATGAGTCTGCTGCAGTTGCTTGGGAGAATGAATCCAGTACTGGGGTTTTCGGGTCAATTCCCAAAGAGAGCAACTGGACAAATAATCTCCTCATACCAACAACTTCTAACTCAACCTCAGTCGGGCAATCATGGAATGCCAGTGGGTCAGAAATAACTTCAGTTGATACAAGTGCTGTCCAGACTCTTTTAGCAGGAGAATCGCCAATGACTACTAGAGATTGGTTGCTTTCGCGAGGCATTATTAGCCCCGACACAACTATCGTGTCTGGAGCCCAGCTTGTTCCTCAAGTTAGTGAAGGCAATATTGGGAGCCTTTACAACTACTCGAGGATTAACTGGCTGCCCCCTAGTGATATCGCCCACATTGATCAGACCTTTGGCGCGGCTTCACTTCAATCAGGAGAGGCTTCCCATGTCAGCGCGCAGGATTCTTTCGCCAACGGATCTCGAGCGCAAAATATCCAATCAAGTCCGCGTTCAACATCGACCGGCCATTTTGATGAATCATATCTGGAGTCGTATGCCAATTCAAGGAATAGTGGCTTGGCCTCTGGGCGGAGCGAACCCTTCTCAGTGGAGAGAATTCCGTCAATAGCCACAATCGGATCGCCATCCGATGCCTCAATGTACTATGTTGACGGAGATTCGGCACACTCGCCTGTTCTATCTCACCACAAACATCCAAATCAGCCGCCCATGCCACTCTTCAGCGGCCAGAGTAGCAGTCCTCTAAGCCCAACCTTGGCAAATCTCCATACGCAGTTATCTGAATACACCCATCCACAGATATGGGTTGCCGAAGAGTCATACGGGGCCCTGATTGACTATTTGAAGTATACATCCGGGAGGGATATTTCTTTGTCTCACACAGATTCCTTCCCGTCTCTGAAAGAGCTCAATGAATTTGTTGGACTGTACTTCGACAGATTTCATGAGTCATTTCCCCTCTTGCACAAGGCATCCTTTCTGGACAGCAGAGACGGGTGCATACTGGATCTCGCCATCGCAGCCATCGGGGCGTGTTATGTAGGGACGACCTACGCACGGAAATGTAGCGAGACTCTGCATGAATTAGTCAACAAGCTGTTGGAGATAGCCACATCATCATATTACAACCCCAGTGAGTTTCCTGGGGTTTTCGGACTCAGGAGGTATCCGCAGCGCCCTACCCGTTTACAAGCTCGGATATTGAATGTCCTGGGTATGTTCCACAGTGGAAATCAGAAGCTGTCAAGTCTTGCCAGGGAAGGGCGAGCCATTCTCGTTACGACGTGCATTGAAAACAAGCTTCTGTCGTCGAACCACTACGACGGTTGGGAAGCTTGCCTTGGTACTGAAGAAGAAGGAGACCGATTCTTGCAACAATGGCTAGAAGGCGAAATGAAGTGCAGAGCAGGTTATTTTGTATGGGTAAGACCACTTGAAGCCCTTCTAACTTGAAACCCTACTAAATTATTCCGATAGATGTTAGATTGTATGATGGCTTACGAATCTGACTTTCGAACGCACATGGATCTTTTGGATGGCAAGGCGCCCCTACCATGTCCAGAACAAATATGGGATGAGCCGATGCTTAACAAAGCACCACTTCTCATTCTAAATGGCGGTTAGTCCTGTCACATACCCCCCTTTTCTCTGATTAGACACAGAGACTGATCTATTCGTCTTCGCAGGGCCGCCATCTCTCTGTCTTGCACTTGATGTACTCTATACCGAAAAGAGACTTGTGTCAAATCTCGGTGAACTCAGCAGAATCCTACTGATTCATGGCATGTACCGCCGAGTTTGGGAAGTCGCAAGATACCAAAGCGACATTTTATCGGACTGGGTGCCAACGGCATTGAGCGAATCCCATCATGGAGTCACGTCTGAGAAAACAACCATGCCATTAACTAGCTCTGTGGTTTCGAGGTGGACGAACGGGAGTTGCGATTGCCTTGACGTGCTCCACTGGTCAGCCAAAAGCCGAATTCTGCAGGCATCCGGCCTTGAACACCCTACGATCTTGCACCTCCACCTTGCACGGCTCATATTGCTAGCCCCTGTATCCGACCTCCAGGAACTGGCGAGGGTGAAGCTTCGCCAGGAAACACAGAGCCACTCGGAAACCTTCCTGGACGCCACGATGCAAGAGCAAGACCTGCAGAATTCCGTGCACAGGTGGGTTGCGCATGACCAATATAAGGCGCGTCTGGCGATCATCCACGCAGGCTCTGTCTTCTGGTATCTGCGCCGATACAGCTGTGGTGCCGTCATAGAGCCATTCGCCAACTACCTGGCCACCCTTGTGCTCTGGGCCTACAGCATCTCGACTTCAGCAGCCAAGTTACTCGCCAGTTCTACACCCAACACGGTAACCTACGACGCCCACAGGTCCGGCGACGTTGGTATCTCCCATAACAACGATGATTCGCACCGCTCCGAAGACCTCACCTTGCGGCCCAACTCTCCACGCCACCAAAGCGTCTCAAACTACTACCCCAACCCCCCACCGCTACATGCACAGATATCCAGCGCGCTAGACCACCTCGAGTGCCACGAGACGTCGCTGATCCAGCTAGACCGCCCGTGCGATGACGAGATCGTGCAGCTGTTTGTGCGGTTTGGCGAGCGGATGACGCCGTATATGGCGAGGATTGGGGATATCAGCACCAAGGGCTCTGGGAGGAAGATTCTGCGCGAGGGGATTAAGTTGTTGTCTAGTCATGATAATCATGGGGGTGCGGGGGAGCGGATGCCTAGTTGTACGTGGGGGGCTTCGGAGAGGTTTGGGGAGTTGCTGGCGGCGTTGGGGGGGATGTCATGAGGGATTGTGCGGTGCTGTGGTGGGTTCACGATTGGTCATGGATGTGGGACTAGTAGTTATAAGATATATATGAATATATACGTGTACATTGCTCCAAAATTAAAGTGGTAGGAGATCGATAATGAGTGCAACGACGCGATGTGGCAGGGCGTCTCACTACTGCCGATGGCCAGATTATGCGGGGCAACAGAAACGAAGATCAAAGGGCACCAAGCGGCTCAACCAAGAGCTTAACTTCATGGCGCAACCAGGCGGCTCCAGCTACGGCGGTGGGAAGATTAACGACTATAGGAAGGAGTGACGGCAGAAAGGAACGACAGCAGGAGAGAAACGACAGCAAGAGAGAAGCGACGACAGAAATGAACGACAGCAGGAGAGAAGCAATGACGAGAGGAGTTTTCAGCAGGAGACTCATCAAGTAGCCCGACAGATTCCAGTCTTCCCGAGATCCATGGAAGATTTGTCATCGATCTAGGTCGTCTCTCTGGCAACGAATAGCGGTGTCTGTCAAGAAGGTTCGTTCAGGGTGCTGCGAGAGATGGTGACTAGGGATTCTATAAGGAACTCGCCAATAACTAAACCGGCAAGGAGCGCTTTCCTGCGGGACCATTCGCGGGCGAAAGGGGTATTTTTAGGCGGATTCGAGAGATTCACAATCCCTCGCTCTTCGACCAAGTTCAGCCGCACCCTTCCTCTTCAGGGGGTAAAGCAGGAGAGAAAATATAGGCAGCGGACCGTGCCATCAGATGTATGTGTGGCGTACTGTATTGGCCAGCGGCATACCTGACGCATAGGGGAAAACGCACATTGCTGGCTGGGATCGAACCTCGAATGCGCTCATTAAAGAAGTGCGCAGCACACTGGATTCTGGGCCATTTGTGCAGTATTATACAGTTCATATCATGACCTTTGAAAAATCTAGTTTCGTCTAGTTTAGTATTGTACAGTAAATATCCCTATTCTACAATCTACAAGTCACATGCGCGCCTAACGACCTCTCTACCAGCTGTAAAACTGCCTCTGCGATGTGATCTTGCGGTTCGGAAGTTGAACCCACGTCTTACGTGCTGCAATCTTGGCCTCACGCTCTTGGCTCTCGCGGATACGTGTCTTTTCCTCCCTGAGGACGACGTGGATATCTGCGGCTGTCAGTACATATTCAAAAACACTGCCTCAATCCCAGTTCAGACTTACGTGTTGTAGGGTTCTTCATCATGTTGATCTGTCCACGGGCCCTGTGATCAGGGGTAATTCCGTAGTCACCCTTCCCGACCCAAGCCTGCTCGATGTACAACCGCGACGGGTCATCAACCTTCATCCTCTTCCCATCCTTTGTCTTGATTTGCACAGCCCTGAAGCCCTCTTCCTTTCCCAGTCCCATTCCTCTCCTCACGATTGCCTCATTGCGCGCATGCACCAGGTGTTCCCTAACTCCCTGCGCGGCCTTCTTCTTCGAGAAGCGCATCTGCACGATCGCCTCCTCTAGCGGTTTTCCAGTAATCTGCCTCGCCAGCGGCCCCAACTTCTTGACGCTCGTCTGGTAATTGTGGCTCTTGCTGTGGCTGACGCGCTCTGAGCGCTTCAGGGTCTCGGTCTTGCTTAACCGCCCACGCGCCGTGATCTCGCGGATCACCATCTTACGCTCCCAGCGCTCGCGGCTGCTTGGATCGGGATCGAGTGCTGCGGCCATATAACGCGGGTTGCGGACGGGTGCAGCAGGGCCAGTGGAGGTGGGGACGGGGCCGGCGACGGTTTCGTCTTCGAAGATGGAGGAGGAAGAGAGGGATCCGCGTTTCGGGGCCACTGGGGCGGCGGATTTGGCTTTTACGAAGTCTTCGTGAAGATGGTCGCGCGGTGCGGGTTTCGAGGGGACTTCATCGCGGCCTTTTGAGCTCCAGAATGCTGTGCGATACTGGGGGAGCGAGGTGGTGAGGGAGGTGACTGGATTAGAACATTAGCGCTGGGGTTGTTGAGATGGAGGTTAATTAAGACGCACTGGAGGTGGCCACCCGCCTGGTACGCAGAGGGAGGCTCATATTGCTGGTGCTGAGCATTGCATTGATGATTTTGCTGCGGCTCGTGAGGTTGTTTGTCGTCTCGGCCCCGTAGAATTTCGAGCCAGGCCAAGGCGGGTAAGCTGGGCAGAACACCGGCGCTAGTCCGCTTCCGGCCGACATTGTGAGAAGTTACTCTACTCGCTGGTTGGTGGCCTTATACCTTGTTCCACATCGCAATGATCGCGCGCAATACGAACAGACGCGTTGATTTACTACCTGGAAGCCCTAGAAGCATTACAACTGCTTTCGCATCTCGCCGGATCTTCGTACTCGCAAGGTCGCATACCCCGCAACCTTCGACGACGACCAAACTGGCTTTATAACGGACCCTGGCGCCAAGCCCTTCCATGACGACCAACAGACGACCATGGGTGAACCTGTAGGAGAGGATGCGTGGGTGTCGCTCGTGGACGAGGGCAGTCGCAGCGCTGCGGACCTAGAGCAGCGTGTTGAGGTCGTGGAGCTGTACAAGCGAGCCGTGAGCGCCGAGCCATACAGCCTCCGTTTGTGGGTGCAATACTGCGAATGGATCTGGTCGCTACACACAGACTGCCAGTCTTCCGATGCGGGCTGGTCGGAGGAGGAGCAGCGCCTGGGCCAGGAGCTCTTCTCTCTCGATACCGCCATCGATCTGTGGCAGCAGGGGGCGCATGCTATCCGTTATCGCCTCGACGACAGCCATTCTCTGTGGAACAGATACATGTCCATCGAGCTGTGGCTGCTAGCCAAGGCACCATCGCCAGCGGCAGTGGATCGGGTGAAAGCACTGTATCTGGATCGACTGCAGGTGCCGCATGCGACGTGGGAGGAGACATCTCAGGCCTTTTCGACGTTTGTGACAAGATACGACGAGTCGCATTGGGAGGAGACGATGGTGCGGAGTACACAGCTCGCAAAGAATGCCAAGGAGATATACGGACAGCGAGAGGACCAAGAGTTAAGCCTGGTACGATCTGTGCAGTCTGGCGATAAAGATAAGCAAAAGGCTGTTCTTACAGAGTACTTGGAATGGGAGACGATACAGAGCCGGAAAAAGAACGGAATTCCTGCTCTTTGCTTTGCGCTTTATGAAAGAGCACTCCTCGTCCTTCCTACTGATGTTACGCTATGGGAAGATTATGCTGGTGCTGTCAATGGGTACATCGGTGCTTCCCATGGCCGTCCACAAGATTGCCCCGATCTTCTTCAGCTTCTACAGAGATCGGTGAAGCACTGTCCGTGGTCGGGAATGCTGTGGTCGCGATATATGCTGCGTGCTGAGATCGAACATCTCGACTTCAGAGACGTAGAACAGATCAAGCACGCCGCCACAAGCTCTGATCAACTAGATCGCAATGGTATGACGGATGTGTACATGGTGTATGGTGCGTGGTGCAATTATCTGCGACGCAGGGCTGTCGATAGGGATGCCACCGACGAGGATGGTGATCTTGCGGATGTTGGAATGCCGTCAGCTCTCGACGGTGTGGGGCACTGGGGAGAGCCGGCCGACCGAAAGAATGCCAAAGGCGACCCTACCTTCCAGATCCAGCGGTGCTGGATCCAGTATTTGACGCAAAAGGGTCTGATTGCTGAAGCACGCGAGCAGTGGCATGATTTGGTTAAGCCGCATGGTGACAGTTACGAGTTTTGGCTGAGGTACTACCAGTGGGAGATGGATATGCCTCATACTGACAACACTCGGCCTTTCGCTGCTGCCCTGCTCAAGCAGGCCATCCAGAGACGGACTTTAGATTGGCCAGAGAAGATCATGGAGATGTATCTTTCGCACTGTAGCACATATGAGTTCCCAGTCGACGTTGCGAACGCCATCGATTTCGTTCACAGAAACGGGAAAGGAGTTGCTAAGAGGAGACAGCGGGAGGCGGCGGAGGCAGCTGCAGCCTATGCAGAGCAGCAAAGACTTGTTCAGCCTGCCGAAGTGATCGCAGCTGATGAATCACCGTCAGGATCGAAGAGGAAGAGAGATGCTGCGGCTGAGGCCGACGGCAATGCCGCCAAGAAAGTGAAGGCAGCGGGCGAAGATTTGGACGCACAAAGCGTCAAACGTGATCGCGAAAATACAAGCATCCTCGTCTCCAACCTTCCCTTAGAGGCCACTCAGACAAAGGTTAGACAGTATTTCAAAGAATACGGACACATCAACAATCTCACTCTCAAACCCGAATCAGACAAGCAGTCGTCGACCGCACTGATCGAGTTCCGCTCCGTCGAAGACGTCCAATCTGCTCTCCTCCGCGACGGTAAATACTTCGCCGATAAACAGATCTCTGTCGTACCGGGCACGGGCCTCACGCTCTACCTGACCAACTACCCGCCCACTGCCGACGAGGCCTACCTGCGCGATCTGTTTAAAGACTGTGGCGAAATCTTCTCCTTCCGCTGGCCGAGCCTTAAATATAACACCCACCGACGCTTCTGCTATGTCTCGTTCCGGACTGCCGCAGCCGCGGCCGCGGCCACCGCTCTCGACGGCAAGATGCTCGAAGGTAAATACAAACTCGAGGCCAAATATTCTGACCCCGGCCGTAAGAAGCCGCGCGAGGGTGCTATGATCGAGGGTCGAGAGGTACACATTGCCGGCCTTGACCGCGGTGCGTCAGAGGATGACTTACAGGCCGTGTTTGCGAAATATGGCGCTGTGGAGTCAGTGCGAATCCTTCGCAACATTGCAGGCAAGAGCAAAGGCTCTGCCTTTGTCGTCTTCGCCAAAGCAGAGGAGGCCACCAAATCCCTCGAGCTGGACAAAACGAAGTTCTGGTCCCAGATTCTGACCGTTGAGCTCGCGACCCCGACAAATTTCAAAGCCACGGCTACGACGGGCTCCCTGGGTACTTCGGCTGCAGGATCCCCGGCGCCCAGCAACGACCTTGATTCCCGGATTTCGGGTGCTGGGTCCCCTCCTGCCGCTAACAACCATGCACATGCTGCCGGACAGTCACGAGCTGAGATCACAGCGCGTACCATAACGCTCCTCAACGTGCCGGATACCGTGAACGACGCGCGCCTATCGGCCATCTGCGCGCCATACGGACGCGTAGTGAAGCTTGTGCTGCGACCCGACCACCAGGGTGCGATCGTCGAGTTTGAGGACGTGGCTGCGGCCGGGAAGGCGAGCCTGGGGCTCGAGGGGTATGAGATAGTGGGTGGGCGACGACTAAGGACTGGGGGACTAAAGGACCTGTTCGAGTCGAGGGAGGAACAGAGGACAGACCGCATTGTGATTGGAGGGGGCGCGAAGAAGAGTGATGCGCAGCCGGAACAGCGCACGGCGTTTACGCAGGCGGGACCAACGGTGCGACGGCCCGGAGCCGGCGGTAGAGGAGGGCTAGGGGTGAAGAGGGGGCTGGGGTTTAAGGGGCCCGGCAAGGCGGCTGTCGATGGCGTAAATGGGAATAGCACGCAGGCTGGGGAGAAAAAGGCGCTGAAGAGCAATGCAGATTTCAAGGCGATGTTTCTCAAGAGCGGG
Organism: Pseudogymnoascus sp. BL308; assembly: GCA_001630595.1. Taxonomy (NCBI): domain Eukaryota; kingdom Fungi; phylum Ascomycota; class Leotiomycetes; order Thelebolales; family Thelebolaceae; genus Pseudogymnoascus; species Pseudogymnoascus sp. BL308. The sequence goes on along the minus strand of LMYD01000157.1, from coordinate 2,847 downwards.
GAAGACGGCGCCGGCGGACCTAATAAATAGGGGTAGAATGGGTTGGAAATGGGGACCTTGGCCAGACCAGGTCTAAGAAAGAAAGAGCATGAAAAACGACGAAAAACTAATACCAAATAGAACCGGACTATTGGGCGGCGCAAGGCTTGATTTAGGCGGTTGATGTAGGAGGGTAAATTAGTTATCTTAATAAGAGGGAGGGAGAGTTGATTTTTCTGCATTTGGAGAGGGGGGTATCAAAACTTAGTTTAAGTACGCAACGCTCGCTGGCATACGGGCATTAATGTACAAATATAAACATATTATCCGCTCAGTGTGGGTTCCAAAGTTACTTCAACTGCCGTGATTCTCTGCTTCTAATTCATAGCTGTGATAGCCTACCCCTCCCATTGAATCACACTCCCTACTCGGTTCTAGGGCGTACGAGAGGAAAAAAGGGGGCCTATCTAGAGATTTGCATTTAAGAAAGAGTTCTTGCAATTAATACTATAACGTATTTCACGAGCGAGTGGCCCACACGGGCGAGTGGCCCACCAAAACACCAAAATTGACTATTACTGCCTACTACTACACCACCACCCTACATAATGACCCTTATTCAATTGTAATTGAATCCTCATGCCTCGTACATGTACGGGAGTTATGGCCCATAATACCACATAAGCCACAGCGCTTCTGTCGGCCCTTAGAGCCCACCAGCTGACTACCCTTACTTGCTACCTCCGTACGGATTTGAGCATCAACCTCAGCAGTCTGAAGGATATCCTCTCCCTCTCGTACGGAGAGACTACCCCCTTGCATTATGCGCCTCTTGCGCTTCCTTTCCCTCCTCTTTTTCTGTTCATTTGCTACTTGTAGAGCCTTAACTTCTACCTTAAGTAGAACAGTAGAATGCATCATAACCTAAGCTCCTTTAGCAAGCTGGCTTAGTGCGTCATTAATTGAGGTAGGAGAGCTATTCTAATGTTGTATGACACGGTTCTTAATATGCTCTGTTTGAAAATCAAGCTCCCTTATAGTTTAAGGAGTCTTTGAAGTCTAATTGTCACTCTTAACTATAGGAGGAGTCGGAGTTCTCAAGTGTAGATTTAAGTGACAGAGGACATTCTATGGCTCATACGGAACTAGTCCTGTAGCTCGGAACCTACTCTTGATGTTCTGCTCTATAAATGTAGCTTTAAATGCTTCTTTAAATGCAGAGAGAAACTTAAGCTTCATAATATGATTTACCCTGTTCCGTACGAAGGTTTTAATCTGCTTTCCGTACGAAAGCTTTAGTGGAGCAAAGCAGCTAACGTCAAGTGGCTGAAGTATGTGTGACGAGTGTAGTGGCATATAGAGGGTGATTATCTTCTGTTCTATACAGTAGTGTTGAAATTAAGCAGAGATGTGGCTCTCATGTCCATTAAGAATAAGAAGGCGATAGGTTCTGATCGTACGAGTGCTTGTATGTTAATTGAAGTGTTAAATCCACTCGTATCCAATTAAATTTAAAGTCTACCCATTCTCACTTAGCGTAATCACCTAATCGTCTAGTAATCCTAAGTCCTCGTACTAAGTAGAGAGGTGATTCTGCGCCTTGAAAATGATGAATGGTGGGAGTGCCCATCCGTACGAATTAACACCTTAGATAATTGACACCTATTCCCTATTTCCTAGCTGTATAGTCTTCGGACGACTCTTTGCTTCTAAGCGTGTAACTACCTTCGTAGTAGCAATAACTCCCATTGCAAAACCTACTTCATCAAAGTTGTAGATATCCTGCTCTAAGATGCCGTATTTTGCAACTATGTTTCGTACGAGAGAGAACCACTCTTGAATTATCTTAGGATCTTCGCATTTTGCTCGTTTGTAATCGTACTTCTAACTAAACTTTAATTTGATTTCCGTACGACGCTTAATAAAGGTAGTAGTCTAGTTTATCCTAACAGGGCTCTCGCCTCGTTCAGAGAGTAGTAGGTCTGCCATTTCTTGTATAGCTTGTGGCTAGGGTAGAAATCCACGTGAGTCTAGGTTAAGGATATACTGAACAAGAGCTGACTCTTCGTACGGAGTCAACTTCTGTGAGTTAGGGGTAGAGTCGCGTCAGGAAGCCATTCCTTGAATTCGTTGACGTAGTGTCGTTCGAGGGATATCGTACGATGCTGCAGCTTCTCGAACACTTTGAAATTAGCCTTGTTTAATTGCACTAATAGCGAATAGTATTCTACCCTCCTGATTAGAGGATTTGGCTTGTGTTGGTTGCGGCATGTTAACTGTAGTTAAGTTGACGCGTTCTGGTGTTTTAGTGGGCCACTCGCCCGTGTGGGCCACTCGCTCGTGAAATACGTTATATATAAAGCGATTTGGGATATTTATATAACGTATTTCACAAGCGAGTCGGACACACAAGCGGGTTGGACATAGAAACACCAAAAATTGACTATTACTACTACTACTACACTACCACCTTACATAATAACCCTTATTCGATCGTAATTGATTCCTAGCGCCTCTTGCACGTACGAGCATTATGCCCTATATTACTACATGTGCCACATTACTGCTACTAGCCTATAGAACCCACCTGCTAAGTAGTCTTACTTACTACCTTCATATAGAGTTAAGCATTAACCTTAGCACTCTAAAGGATATCCTCTCCCTCTCGTACGGAGAGACTACCCCCTTGCATTATACGCCTCTTATGCTTCCTTTCCCTCCTCTTTTTCTATTCATTTGTAGCCTATAGAGCCTTAACTTCTACCTTAAGTAGAATAGTAGAATGCATTATCATTTCCGCCCCTTTAATAAGGTAGCTAATAGCATCATTAATTAAGGTAAAAGAGCTATTCTAATGTCATATAATGT